>JAWMAR010001093.1:0-148032 GCA_036785375.1 Leucoraja ocellata
ATCTAAAACCCTCTAAGACCACTATATATCTCTTCACCCATCCAAACCCCTCTAAACCCTCTAAACCTCTCAAAACCCCTCGAAACCCCACTAAACCTCTTTAAACCCTTCCAAGCCCCTCTAAGCCCATCTGAACCCCTCTATACACGTGTAAACCCATTTAAACTTATCTACACTCCTCTAAGCCCCTCTAACCGCCTCCAAACCCCTCTAAGTCCTTCTAAACCAATCTGAACCCCTCTAACCCATTCTAACCCCCCGCTGCCACTTCTAAACCCCTCTTAACACCTCTAAACCTGTCTTAGCCGTTCCACACCACTCTAAAGCCCTCTAATCGCCTATAAACCACGCCAAAGCCCTCTAAACCCCTTTAAACCCACCGGAACCCCTCTAAACCCCTCAAACCCCCCTCCCCTAACACCCCCTAACACCAATATATGTTCTAAAAACCGCAACACCCCACTAAGCCGCTTTAAACCATCCTAATCCCCTCTAAACACCTGTAAACCCCCTAAAGCTCTCCAAACCCACCTTAAACTCTCTAAACAACTCTAAACACCTCTAACCGCTCTAAACCACTTAGAAACTCTCTAAACCCTTCAAAAACCTGTAAAGGCCTCTAAAGTAATCTAAAACCCGCTATCTCCTCTATGCCCCCCTGAACCACTCTAATCCCCTCTAAACCCCTATAAATAAACCACTCAAAACCACTCCACACCCATATAAACCCTTCTAACCCCCATTCAAACCCATCAAAACCCCTCCAAACCTTTCTAAAACCCTCTGAAAACACTATACATCTCTAAACACTTCTACACTCCTCCAAACCCCTCACAAGCACTCTAAACCCCTATCTAAAGCCACCTAAACAACTCTAAAGCCCACAAAACCCCTCTAAACCCATCGAAACCCGTCTAAACACGTCTAACACGTTCTGATCATCGCCAACCCACTCGAAACACTTCGAAACCCCTTTAACTCATAAGACACTCCTCTGAACCCCTCTAAACCCTTGTAAGCCAACCTATGCCCCCCCCCCCCCCCCTGGACCCTTCTATACATGCCTAAGCCCATTTAAACCTCTCTGCGCCGCTCTAACCCCCACTAAACCACTCTAACCCCCACTAAAGCACTATAAACATCTCTAATGCCCTCTAAACTCCTCTAACTTCACCGAAACACCTCTAAACCACTCTAACCTATCCAACCTCTCTAAACTGCTCAAAACCGCTCTTGATACCCATCGAAATCCCTCTAACTCTTTTTAAACACCTCCAAAACCTCTGAGCCCCACTAAACCCCTCTTTCCCTCTCAGCTCATCAAGTCCCCTAAACCTCCAACCCGAAACCTCCAACCCTAAACCCATCAAAACCCTCTAATCCTCTTTAAACCCCTCTAACCCACTTTAAACCGATGGAAATCCCCCTAAACCCCACAAAACCCATGTGAAACCCTCCAACACCTCTATGCCTCATCTATACCCCTCCAAACCAATCTAAATTACTCGAAACCCATCTAAACCCCTCAAAAACCATTTAAACATCTCTAAAGCCCCCTGAACCCCTCTAAACACCCAGTAACCCTTCTAACAATCTCTAACCGCCTCGAAATCCTTCGAAACCCCCTTTAAAACCCTTAATCATACGAAACTCCTCTAAACCCCTTTAAACCCCTCTAAGCCCCACTGAATCCCTCAAAATACGCCTACCCTTTAAAGCGCTTAATACCCTCTAACCGCCTGTAACCCCCTCTAATCCCCTCTACCATCTTCAAAACACCTCATGCCCTCTATACCACTTTTAACCGCTCTAAACCCATGCAAAGCCCTCTAGACACAGGTAAACCACTAGAAAGCCCTCGAAACCCCTTTCAAACCCTCGAAAACCTTCTAATGTAGACACAAAATGCTGGAGTAACCCACGTGACAGACAGCATATCTGGAGAAAAGTGTCTCGAAAGGGAACAGTGCGAGTCCGCACTGACAAGCGATCTCCACACATCAATCAATCAATCAATCAACCTTTATTGTCATCTTGCAAGCAACAGTTGTACAGTGCAAAATGAAAAGACGTTTCCCAGTGGATAGTGGAGCATCGCACATGAAATTTAAAACACTTCACACATAAGAACAATAAAAAACAATCCAGTCCCTGATGGAACGGTATAAATAGTTAAAAGCAGGTAAAAACACAATGTTAAAATACAATAAACCAATCATAAAAAATGTCCGGGTGACTGTGAGTGCAGAGTGACTGTTTAGCAGCCTCACAGCCTGTGGTAGGAAGCTGTTTAGCAGCCTCGTAGTCCGGGCTTTGATGCTTCGATATCTCTTGCCTGATGGCAGGAGATCCAGGTGCAGTTTGTCCTTAGCAATTCTCTGTGCTTTCTTCAGACAGCGGCTCTGGAACAGTTCTTGTACCGAGGGTAGGGAGACGCCAATGATCCTCTCTGCTCCCCTCACTACCCTCTGCAGAGCCTTCCTGTCCGAGCAGTTGCAGGTGCAGTACCACGTATTTATGCAGTACGTGAGTACAGACTCCACCGTGCCCCTGTAGAAAGTCCTGAGGATGTTGGTGGGGAGTGAGGCCTGTTTTAGTTTCCTCAGGAAGTGCAGTCGCTGATGGGCCCGTTTGACGGTCCCAGTGGTGTTCCTGGACCAGGTGAGGCTGTCCGTTATTTGCACACCGAGGAACTTTATGCTCTCCACTCTCTCCACTGCAGTGCCACTGATGTTGAGCGGTGTATGCTTTGGCTGCGCCCTCCTGAAGTCGACAACCATCTCCTTAGTTTTGTCGACATTCAATTCTAGGTTATTTTTGCCGCACCAGTCCATCAGTTGTTCTACTTCCTCCCTGTACATTGTTTCGTCATCTCCTCTGATGAGTCCCACCACTGTAGTGTTGTCCGCAAATTTTATGATTTTATTGTCCCTGAATCTGGCAGCACAGTCATGTGTGAGCAGTGTGAACAACAGCGGGCTGAGCACACAGCCTTGAGGGGAGCCGGTGCTCAGCGTGATCGAGCCTGAAGTGTTCTTGCCAACACGGACTGACTGCGGTCTCTCTGTCAGAAAGTCCAAGATCCAGTGACACAGGGTGGTGTTGAGGCCCAGCAGGGTTAGTTTCTCCACAAGTCTCTGTGGGATGATGATGTTAAACGCTGAGCTGAAGTCAATGTACAGGATTCTGGCGTATGTGTTCTTGTTTTCCAGATGCGCGAGTACTGTGTGCAGCGTGGTAGAGATGGCATCCTCTGTAGAGCGGTTGGGGCGATAGGCAAACTGGAGGGGGTCTAACGATGAGGGGAGGCTGGCAGTAATGTGGGGTTTCACCAGGCGTTCAAAACACTTCATTATTATTCGGGTCAGGGCGACAGGGCGGTAGTCATTAAGGCAGGCAACCACTGGTTTCTTCGCTATGGGGATTATCGTGGAAGTTTTGAGGCATGTGGGGACAATGGCTTGACTAAGAAAAGTAAAAAGAAAGAGATTATTTAAAACAAATGTAGGTCCCTTGCAGTCAGAAACAACCTTGCAGTCAGAAACAGGTGAGTTGATCATGGGGAACAAGGATATGGCGGACCAATTGAATAACTACTTTGGTTCCGTCTTCACTAAGGAAGACATAAATAATAGCAGGGGACCGCGGGTCAAAGGAGTTGGAGGAATTGAGTGAAATCCAGGTTAGCCGGGAAGTGGTGTTGGGTAAATTGAATGGATTAAAGGCCGATAAATCCCCAGAGCCAGATAGGCTGCATCCCAGAGTACTTAAGGAAGTAGCTCCAGAAATAGTGGATGCATTAGTAATAATCTTTCAAAACTCTTTAGATTCTGGAGTAGTTCCTGAAGATTGGCGGGTAGCAAACGTAAGCCCACTTTTTAAGAAGGGAGGGAGAGAGAAAATGGGGAATTACAGACCAGTCAGTCTAACATCGGTAGTGGGGAAACTGCTAGAGTCAGTTATTAAAGATGGGATAGCAGCATATTTGGAAAGTGGTGAAATCATTGGACAAAGTCAGCATGGATTTACGAAAGGTAAATCATGTCTGACGAATCTTATAGAATTTTTCGAGGATGTAACTAGTAGCGTGGATAGGGGATAACCAGTGGATGTGGTGTATCTGGACTTCCAGAAGGCTTTCGACAAGGTCCCACATAAGAGATTAGTATACAAACTTAAAGCACAAGGCATTGGGGGTTCAGTATTGATGTGGATAGAGAACTGGCTGGCAAACAGGAAGCAAAGAGTAGGAGTAAATGGGTCCTTTTCACAATGGCAGGCAGTGACTAGTGGGGTACCCCAAGGCTCAGTACTGGGACCCCAGCTATTTACAATATATATTAATGATCTGGATGAGGGAATTGAAGGAAATATCTCCAAGTTTGCGGATGACACTAAGCTGGGGGGCAGTGTTAGCTGTGAGGAGGATGCTAGGAGACTGCAGGGTGACTTGGATAGGCTGGGTGAGTGGGCAAATGTTTGGCAGATGCAGTATAATGTGGATAAATGTGAGGTTATCCATTTTGGTGGCAAAAACAGGAAAGCAGACTATTATCTAAATGGTGGCCGATTGGGAAAGGGGGAGATGCAGCGAGACCTGGGTGTCATGGTACACCAGTCATTGAAGGTAGGCATGCAGGTGCAGCAGGCAGTAAAGAAAGCAAATGGTATGTTAGCTTTCATTGCAAAAGGATTTGAGTATAGGAGCAGAGAGGTTCTACTGCAGTTGTACAGGGTCTTGGTGAGACCACACCTGGAGTATTCCGTACAGTTTTGGTCTCCAAATCTGAGGAAGGACATTATTGCCATAGAGGGAGTGCAAAGACGGTTCACCAGACTGATTCCTGGGATGTCAGGACTGTCTTATGAAGAAAGACTGGATAGACTTGGTTTATACTCTCTAG
This sequence comes from Leucoraja ocellata, assembly GCA_036785375.1. NCBI lineage: Eukaryota > Metazoa > Chordata > Chondrichthyes > Rajiformes > Rajidae > Leucoraja > Leucoraja ocellata. Next base: position 4,905 of record JAWMAR010001093.1, read on the forward strand.
AATTTAGAAGATTGAGAGGGGATCTTATAGAAACTTACAAAATTCTTAAGGGGTTTGACAGGCTAGATGCAGGAAGATTGTTCCCGATGTTAGGGAAGTCCAGGACAAGGGGTCACAGCTTAAGGATAAAGGGGAAATCCTTTAAAACCGAGATGAGAAAACTTTTTTCACACAGAGAGTGGTGAATCTCTGGAACTCTCTGCCACAGAGGGTAGTTGAGGCCAGTTCATTGGCTATATTTAAGAGGGAGTTAGATGTGGCCCTTGTGGCTAAGGGGATCAGGGGGTATGGAGAGAAGGCAGGTATGGGATACTGAATTGGATGATCAGCCATGATCATATTGAATGGCGGTGCAGGCTCGAAGGGCCGAATGACCTACTCCTGCACCTAATTTCTATGTTTCTATGTTTCTATGTTTCTAAGGGAGATGTTAAAGATGTCTGTTAGCACATCTGCTAACTCCTCAGCACATTCCTTGAGCACACGTCCTGGGATGTTGTCGGGTCCGACTGCTTTCCACGGGTTGACCTTAGACAGGATTCTCCGTGTGTCCATTGAGTCTATGGTCAGGACTGGCTGGTCGGTTTGTAGGCAGGGGCTGGCTCTCCCCTTGGGTGTGGTGTTTGCTGCATCAAAACGTGCAAAGAAGTTGTTTAGTTTATCTGGGAGAGAAGTGTCCGTGTCGGTTACCTGCTGCCTTGCCTTGTACCCCGTCAGTGTTTCGATTCCCTTCCACATCCTCCTGGTGTCTCCTGTGTCACAGAGGTGTCCCTGGATTTTCCCCGCAAAGGCACGTTTCACTGCCCTGATTCCTTTTTCCAGTGCAGTCCTGGTAGATCGAAGAGCGGCTGTGTTACCGGCTCTGTAGGCTGCATCACGAGCCCTCAGCAGCGAGCGCACCTCTGCTGTCATCCATGGCTTTTCGTTTCCACATGCAGTGAAGGTTTTCATGATAGTGACATCCTCGGTACACTTGGCAATGTAGCTGGTTACAGTCTCTGCGTACTCCTCGATGTTGATGAGGTCACCATAGGATGCTGCTGTCCTGAACACATCCCAGTCAGTGTGCAGGAAGCAATCCTGCAGTGCTGAGGCTGCTCCCTCTGGCCAGACCCTGGTGTGTTTTCTCTCCGCTCTGACTTGTTTTTGCAGAGGTCTGTAGGCTGGTGTTAAAAACACTGAAATGTGGTCCGAGTGGCCCAGGTGAGGGCGTGGGGCTGCCTTGTAAGCCTCTGGGGTGTTGGTGTAAACCAAGTCCAAGATGTTCTCTCCCCTGGTCTCAAAATCCACATATTGCTTGAATTTTGGGAGCACATTATCCATGTCCTACACACACTGGGGACAATTTACATTTAAATTTGTATATCTACAAACCTGTGCGTCTTTGGAGTTTGGAAGGTGTAAATGAAACATTACACACGTGTAACTTTATAACAGTCTTTAATAAGGATACAGAGTTAAACGATACATGATTAGTCACTGACTTCAGTCAGCTATTGTACTGCGCAGAAGGAGAAGCAGGCGTTATTATAAATGAAACCTAAGGCAGGGTTAGTGGTGCTGAGGTAGCTATATTATTGGTTGCATGCATAAACCATCTACATCCTTCCCCTTAGAAGATTAAACATGGTGGATAACCATGGCAACAAAATTAAACAAAATCACCAACCCGGACAGGATGCTTGTTGACACGGCCCGAGCGCGTATAGACCAACCCTTGCCCCCTCACCAGAAAGACCAGAGGACGCCGGCAAACCCGGAGGCGACGAAGCCGGAGGGGAAACAGAGAACGGCAGGGGGGACAAACGTGCAGGAGAGGTTGGAAAATTAGCAACAGGCGTCCCACGCGGAGGTGAACCGAGCACGCGAGGAGTCTGTGGCATGCAGGGGCCGGTAACGGGATCATCAGCGGATGGCTGGAACTGCAACGGCGGAGCGTAGGGTCCCGCTGCCTGCGGGAGCGGCTGCTGTACTGCAAGTAAGTGCTGACGACTTCTGCGGTAAACAGTCCCTTCAAAGTCCACAACATACGAACGAGGCGCGTGGCAACGCCAACCACGGTGGCCAGACGGGAATATCCACTAGCAGTCTGTAGACGAACGGCCTGTCCAGGCAGCAGTGGCTTGAGTGGTTTGCAAAATCTATCATGTGACCGTCGTTGGATGTCGTGCTTTTCCTGAATGCGCGTCTGGACGGATGCAGGCCCCATCACTCGAGGCAGCAGCTGATGTTGAGCAATCGGAATCGATGGTGTAGTCGTTCTGGACATCAGCTGCATCATCATACGTTGCAGCCTGGCAGGTGCGACATGGATCGGCTTGTTCAGGACAGTCACCAGTGGCTGGTGGTCAGTCTCAACCATGAAAGAGTTCCCGAAAAGAAAATCTTTGAACTTAGAGCAGCCGAAAACGACAGCAATCAGCTCCTTTTCGATCTGAGCGCAGCGTTGTTCGGTGTCGGTCATTGTACGGGAGGCATAGGAGACAGGGAGCAGGGAGCCATCGGCAGTGGACTGTAGGCAGGCTGCACCGAGCCCGAATCGCGAAGCGTCACAGGTGACAGTAATGGGGCGCTTCAGGTCGAAAAACATCAGAGTAGGAGTGCTGATCAGCTTAGAATTTAAAGTATCAAAAGCCTGCTGGTGCTGCGGGTCTTTTCTTGTCAGTTGTCGCAGGGACAAGCTCAGTTCGCTGTGGTTGGGTATACATTTCCCAAGATAGTTCACCATACCCAGGAAACGCTGTAGACCAAGCATGTCGGTGGGGGACGGCATCGCAGTGATGGCGGCTGCTTTTAAAGGATCGGACTTGAGTCCGGCAGGAGTGAATACATGACCAACGTTAGTGACCTCGGACACCAAGAACCTGCACTTCATAAGGTTAAGCTTGAGGTTGATCTGTCGTGCCCGCTCCAGGACACAGCGTAGGTTCTGGTCGTGCTCCATCGCGTTTTTCCCGTCGACCAGGATGTCATCAACAATGATAGTGCACGGCAGGCCAGCGAACAGCTGTTCCTTGGTCCACTGGAACACCTCGCTGGCAGAGTTGATGCCGAATGGAATTCGCAAGAACTTGAATCTGCCGAACGGTGTCGAAAACGTGGTCAGATCCAATGACCCCTTGTCCAGCGGTATCTGCCAAAACGAGCTCTTAGTGTCGAGGACAGAGAATATGGCGGCCTGTCCGACCTGAGTTGCAACATCCTCAACCGTCCTCATGGGGTAGTGGGGGCGCCTGATGGCAAGGTTCAAGTCTTTAGGGTTGATGCCCACACGGATTTTATTTTTGTTCTTTTTTAACGTGGCAACCATGGTGAACACCCACTCGGTGGGCTCGCTGACCGCTTCTAGCACCCCCATGGAAACCATGTTGTTTAACATGGACTCGACTTTGTCCTTCATGGCGTGAGATACCCGCTACCTTAGGATCAGTGGCAATTTTGTAGGTGATGAGCAGCTTGCCCAGTTCGTCATTAAACAGGTCGGGGTATTCCTTTATCGGGTCTACCGATATCATCACCTTGTGGACCGTTCAGTCGAACGACATCAGTCCCAGATCCTGGCATGCCTGATTGCCCAACAGAGTCACACAGTCAGAGTTCAAAAGATAAAAGGTCAAGGCACGCGTTGCTTTTATAGCACACAAGTGAAAGTAGCTTTACCCAGCGGTCTCGGCACCTCGCCCCCGTAAGCATGCAGGCTGGAGCGGTCTGCCATCAGGAGCTCATTATTCCATATCTTCTTGAAAAGGCTTATTGACATTGCATTGACCTTCGCCCCCATGTCGAGCTTAGCGTGAAAATCGGATTTGTTAACACTTATCAGAACTGATGGATCGGGTAGCCAGCCAGGTGCATGAAGGAGTGAGTACACACTTGCCTCACCTTGCGAATTAATTGGATCGGCAACGTGGGCAGCGTCGAGCGAGGATGGAAAGTCATACTTGTTATCAACTTGCATCAGCATGTTTAGGTTAGGTCTGGAAGCTTGTGGAACTTTCCCACGAGAACGGCAGGCAGCAGAGAAATGGTTTAACTTCTTCCAGTAGTTGCAGGTTTTACCGGAGGCCGGGCATGACGCATATAGTTGCAGATCGGGCATTTGGGGGGATCACCGCCATAAGCGGGGCTGCCCCGTGGCACGAATTGCGAGTTCTGATTGATAGATTTAGTGTCCGAGTCCCGCTGACTGTCTGGCTGGTCAATGACCTCAGCCATTCTGCAGGCATGCATAGCTTGATTTAAAGTCAGATCGGGTTTGCGGAGGAGCTCCGATCTCAGTTTCTGATAGAGCATCCCCGTCACCAAAATGTCTCTAGTTAGCTGGTCCGTCATTGCTTCGAACCGGCACCTCTGGGTTTGATAACGTAAATCAGCGATGAAGCACTCAACAGGCTCATCGGGCAACTGCTTGCGAGTAAAAAATCTCATCCTTTCTAAAATATGATTAGAGGGCAGGTCACAAATCTCCCTGAAAATGCGCAGTAGGACGGCTGGGTCATCGGCAGTTTCAATGGGTATCAGTACCCGATCGTGGGCACCCAGGACCGCTGGGGCGTAACTGAAAGTTCTCGCTCTTCTCATGGCGTCGGGGCCGGCAAGCTTGAGAAGAAGACAGGCTTTGACTTCATCGTGTTCGTTCCGATGTGCGATATTCATGTAGTGGCGGTAGTCCAGTTCGAAAGTAGCCCAGTGCTCTGCGATGTCCGAATCGAAGATGAGCTGAGCAGGCTTTCGGCATGAGGAAGCCATTGTCAAAATGAAAATAAAAACAGCAAAATAAATAAAAACCGGTAAACAGGAGATGTGAGTTGTCTCTAGCTGACACCACGTAAATGAGATATTACACACGTGTAACTTTATAACAGTCTTTAATAAGGATACAGAGTTAAACGATACATGAGTAGTCACTGACTCCAGTCTGCTACTGTACTGCGCAGAAGGAGCAGCAGGCATTATTATAAATGATACCCAAGGCGGGGTTAGTGGTGCTGAGGTAGCTATATGATTGGTTGCATGCATAAACCATCTACAGGAGGAAACCGATGATGTCGGAGAAAATCCACGCACTCAGCGGGAGAACATAGAAACTCCGTACATACAACACTCTTGGTTGGTATTGAACCCGCGGCTGGCGCTATAAGGCAGCAACTGTGCCGCTGTGCCACCATGTTGGATAGCTTTAGCTGAGAAACACTGATATAACATATGTTGTTTCAAAAAGCTGGAGTAACAGCGGTGCAGGCAGCACCTCTGGAGAAAATCCACGCGGTAAAGGGGAGAACGTACAAACGGTATGTACAGGGGTCGTAGTTGGAATCGAACCCGGGTCTCTGAACACGAGGCAGCAGCTCTATTGCTGTGCCACTGTTTATTGGCGTCCTCTCCTAATTTCCGATTTACTGGTGCCATCCCCTAAATCCACATTTACAGGTGTCCTCCCCTGATTCACCAGTTATGCTGCGCTCCCTAATTCCCCATTTATTGGTGCCCTCCCCTAATTCCCCATTTATTAGTGCCCTCCCCTAATTTCCCATTTACTGAGGCTTGTTCTTTTTGTAGCAGGCTCGCGATTTGTGCGCCCGGCTAGTAGTTTGCAGACGAGGTTCGCAGCTTCTGCACCAGCTCGCAATTTTCGCACCAGGATCACAGTTTTCACACCAGATTCCCTCTAAACCCGTCTAAACCACCTGTAAATACGTCTAAACCGCTCTAAATGCCCCTGAACCCCCCTGAACCCACCTCTAAATTTGTTTAAACCCCCTGAACACATCTGAAGCCCTGTAAACCCCATCTGAAACCCTGTAAACCCACTAACCCCCTGTAACAACCTCTAAACCCTTCTAAACACCCTTTCCCCTCTCAACCCCTAAACCCCTACAATCCCCGCTAAACACCTCTAAACCCTTCTAAACCCCTGTAACAATCTCTACCCACTTTAAACCGGAATCGAACCCGAGTTTCTGAGCGTGAGGCAGCAACTCAATTGCTGTGCCACTGTTTATTGGCGCCCTCCCCTAATTTCCAATTTACTGGTGCCATCCCGTAAATCCCCATTTACTGGTGTCCTCCCCTGATTCACCATTTAATGCTACGCATCCTAATTCCCCATTTATTGGTGCCCTCCCCTAATTCACCAGTTACCCAAAGTCCATCTAAGTCCATCTAAGCCCATCTGAACCCCCTCTAAACACACCACAGCTCCTCTAAACCATCTTAAACCCCCCACTAAACCCTCTAAACCCCTCTCCCACTCTCGCCCCTTATAAACTACTGCAACCACCTCTAAACCCCTCTAAACCCTTCTAAACCCCACTACCCACTTTATACCCCTCTTAACCCCTCTAAACCGCTCTAAACCTCTCGAAAGCCTTCAAAACGCCATTACACCGCTCCAAGGCCTCTAAACCCCTTTAAACCCTTCTTAGCCCCTCTAAGCCCCACTGAATCCCTCAAAACACACCTACCCTTTAAAGCGCTTAAAACCCTCTAACCGCCTGTAACCCCCTCTAACCCCCTCTACCATCTTCAAAACACCTCATGCCCTCTATACCACTCTTAACCGCTCTAAACCCATGCAAAGCCCTCTAGACAAAGGTAAACCTCGAAACCAAAGCCCTCGAAACCCCTTTCAAACACTCGAAAACCTTCTAATGTAGACACAATATGCTGGAGTAACCCACGTGACAGACAGCATATCTGGAGAAAAGTGTCTCGAAAGGGAACAGTGCGAGTCCGCACTGACAAGCGATCCCCACACATTATCGATGTCCTACACACACTGGGGACAATTTACATTTAAACTTGTATATCTACAAACCTGTGCGTCTTTGGAGTTTGATTGGGAGGAAACCGATGATGTCGGAGAAAATCCACGCGCTCAGCGGGAGAAGCTATAAACTCCGTAAATACAGCACCCTTGGTCGGGATTGAACCCGCGTCTGGCGCTGTAAGGCAGCAACGGAGGCAGTTTGTATGTTCTCCCCGTGACCTGCGTGGGTTTTCTCCGATATCTTCCTCCCAAACTCTAAAGATGTACAGGTTTGTAGGATAATTGTAAATGTAAAAAATTGCCCCTTGTGTGTGTAGAGAAGTGTTGATGTGCAGGGATCGCTGGTTGGCGCAGTCTCGGTGGGCTGAAGGGCTTGTTTCCATGCTGTATCACCAAACTACAACTAACAGGGTATCTGAAACCTGAGCCCAAGTGAACCTGCAGATCACCATCAGTGCTGCACCTTGCCACACACAATATCTAACTTTCCTGTCTATATTACAGGTGCAACAATGACCAGCCGACACACACGCCACATTCACTCAAGAGATCGCCATGCAGCTGTTGACGTTGACAAATGGAGTCTCCCTGTCTTTCACTCACTCACTCACTCACTCACTCACTCACTCACTCACTCACTCACTCACTCACCCACTCACTCACTCGGCAATCCGAAGCTACTGCACTGCAAATGCTCATTACAGGGGATAAACTTGGAAATGCACTGGGGATGCTGGGGAAGAAACTGGTTGGGACTGAGGGGGGTGAGGCGAGTGGGGGGGCAGGATAGGACATGACAGTGGGAAAATGTCAGGGTATGAGACACTTGATTGGGTGGCATGCAGCAGTGGGAGAGGAAGGCAGGATTCATCTTTGGGAAAGGGGATGAAGGGGATGGGAATGTGATGAGTGAAGGAGAAGAGGGGAGTGTGGGAGGGGGAGGGATGCGCTGATATTGTGGAGCAAGAAGGGGGCATGGGGAGGGGAGGATTAACAGGAAACAATGTGGTGGAGGAGGGGCAGATACTTGGGAACTTGCTCAATCAGATTTTGTAAAGCAGATGTTGTTTAACTCATTGGCTGCAGCTTATTTTTAAATTTTTCTGCTGAACTGCATGTTTTCATATGAAATTAGAACACTTTAGGAACTTCAGCTGAGGATGTTGCCAGGACTTTATGAGGATGTTGCCAGGACTCGAGGGTGTGAGCTACAGGGAGAGGTTGAGTAGACTGGGTCTCTATTCTATGGAGTGTTGGAGGATGAGGGATGATATTATAGTGGCATACAAAATCATAAGAGGAATAGATTGGGTAGATGCAGAGCATTTTACCCAGAGTAGGTGTATTGAGGACCAGTGGACATGGGTTCAAGGTGAAGGGGAAAAGATTTAAAAGGTATCCGAGGGGTAACTTTTTCACATAGTGGTTGTATGGAACAAGCTGCCAAAAGAGGTAGTCCATTGTTTAAGAAATAGCTGGACAGGAACACGGGTTTTTTTTTTATTTTTAGTTATTAGAAGTACAGTACAGTGGTACCTTTTTACAGGTTCCCAAAATTATGTTAACATAATACATTCTCTGTACAACTTCCTTTTTGTTTAAGAGAGAGATAAGAAAGAAAGAGATAGTAAAGGATAGAGGAAAGTCTAGTGTGTGTGGAAAAAAAGAGAGAAAAAGAGATAGTGAGGAATAGAAATAAGTAGGAAAGTGAAGCAGGAGGGAGCTTATCCACTCGCCACAAGGGGATGATTTTTTATATTGTTGATCATCTTTCACCCATACTTGAAACGTTTAATTTTTCGATACATGAATACAAGAAATCAATAAATGGAGACCCACTCGTTAAGCATTGGTCTTGTTTGTCTATTAGGAGGAGTCTCATTTATTCCAGGTGGGCTGTGTCCAACATATTACTGATCCACATTTTAAATGTTAGTATAGTAGCATTTTTCCAAAATTTAAGTATGTTTTTTTGCTGTTATTAAACCATAATTAAAAAATAATTTTGGTTTATATTTAATAGTAAGATTAAACGAGAACTTACCAGTTTGAAATTTGATCTGTATTTTATGAGGAGTTACGATGAGGGATTACGTGAAGAAGCCCGCTAGGACGCATGCGTGTCATTCTTCAAAGCAGCGGTGTGAGATCACAGATAACTGTAATGACTAAACATAGTAAGATTAGAGAAGAGGTACCAGTTAAGTATATGATCTGGGTGGGAGCGGAGGGCATGTAATCCCACATCGTAACTCCTCATAAAATACAGATCAAACTTCAAACTGGTAAGTTCTCGTTTAATCTTACTATTTTACTTTGGAGTCACGTGAGTGACTACGTGAAGATTTCAAAGCCCTGTGATTTCATGCCGTGGAAACGTCCATGCACACGTCTGCCTTGACTGTGGGAGGAATAGTGTTAACATAATTGTACAATATTCGTTATTGAAATCATAAAATTTATTAACACAAATATAACCCTATTTATGGGTTTTAATTAATTTACACAATTTAAAATTATTTCTGCAAATGTTCCAGTCTCCCTCACTGGTTTGTTATAAAATAACTGGAAAGTTCTTTCCCCTGACCATCCTGCTGCTTCGAGGACTTGGTCCATGGGCACATCCAGTCGTACTGCTGCTGATTTAGCTGCGGCCCTGGTGGAATGAGATTTGAACACATTAGTATCCACCCCAGCCCGCGTCAGTACCTGTTTCAGCCATCTCAAGATTGTCTGGACCGTCACTTTTTTGTGAGGTTTCTTGTGGCTGATCAGCAGTCCCTTCTCATTGCCTCTCAGGTTTTTAGTTTTCTCTATGTATAGTAATAGATGTTTTACTATGGCAAGGGACTAGTGCCAGCGTGTCCTGTTGGTCTTGGGACATGGCCGTGGTGTCCACCGTACGGGCAAAGCGGTTATTCCTGAAGTTAGTAACTTCAGGACTTTTTGAAGCTTCACATCCATGCTTCTGACCCCTGGCCCGATGCTTCCAGATGCAGCTGTTTACAATTGGCACATTCAGGGAAATGCAGTTTCCTGGTGCTAAATGTCTACCTGTTGTATCCAGCACAGCCTGTTCCTGTAGCTGGTTCAGTGACATGTTAATGCTTGCTGCAAGCTTAGGCTCCAGGTTTGCCTGTTTGGTCTGGCTGCATGAAGCTTTCCACCATATCCAGTAAATTTTCTTTCCCCTGCACCCCATGCACACTGGTGTTTTCTTCCGTGGTCCCCTCTTCCAAGTCAGCCCAGAACTGACTCGAGGTGCTGCCCTCTGATAAGGTGGAGATATTGTGCAGCCCTTGAAAAGGTGCTGCTGTGGGTTTGATATAGGGCCCACAGGGATCTGACTCCAAATCACGGAGCCGGTCCCGCTGGAGCAGATGCTCCAGACACCGTTCCATTCGGCTCCAGCGCGCTTCATTGCTGGCCTCCCGCGGTGTATCAGAGTTGGACTCCTCCGATTCCACGACTCTGTTTGTCTTGTGTTTTGCCTTTCCGTTCAGCCGCGTTGATTTAGCCGGTTCGGCGGCTACACAGGGCACAAGTGATCCCACTACGGGTGATCTAGGTGCCGACTGCTGCTTTGGCTGGCTGACCGCTGCACCGCGGTCCTCCCCGCCCAGCTTCGTTGCAGCCCTCTTTGATTTTCTCCCTTTCTCCATTCTCTGTAGAGGGAAAAAAGTTTGTATCCGGGATTTTTGGCACACCCGGGTATGTCGCCTTATCCGTCAAATTTTGGCAAGGCGACACACCCGGATGTGCCAAAAATTGACGGATAAGGCGACACACCCGGATGTGCCAAAAATTGACGGATAAGGCGACATACCCGGATGTGTCAAAAATTGACGGATAAGGAGACATACCCGGATGTGCCAAAATATGACGGATAAGGTGACATAGCCGGATGTGCCAAAAATTGACGGATAAGGCGACACACCCGGATGTGCCAAAAATTGATGGAAAAGGCGACATACCGGATGTGCCAAAAATTGACGGATAAGGCGACACACCCGGATGTGCCAAAAATTGACGGATAAGGTGACAAAGGCAGATGTGCCAAAAATTGACGGATAAGGCGACACAACCGGATGTGCCAAAATTTGACGGATAATGCGACATACCCGGATGTGCCAAAAATTGACGGATATGGCGACAAACCCGGATGTGCCAAAAATTGACGGATAAGGCGAAATACCCGGATGTGCCAAAAATTGACGGACAGGGCGACATACCCAGATGTGCCAAAAATTGACGGATAAGGCGACATACCCGGTTGTGCCAAAAATTGACGGATAAGGCGACATACCCGGTTGTGCCAAAAATTGACGGATAAGGCGACATACCCGGATGTGCAAAAATTGACGGATAAGGCGACATACCCGGATGTGGCAAAAATTGATGGATAAGGCGACATACCCGGATGTGGCAAAAATTGACGGAACAGGAGACACACGCGGATGTGCCAAAAATTGACGGATAAGGCGACATACCAGGATGTGCCAAAAATTGACGGGTAAGGCGATATACACGGATGTGCCAACAATTGACGGATAAGGCGACACACCCGGATGTGCCAAAAATTGAAGGAAAAGGCGAAATACCCGGATGTGCCAAAAATTGACTGATAAGGCGACATACCCAGATGTGCCAAAAATTGACGGATAAGGCGACATACCCGGATTTGACAAAAATTGACGGATAAGGCGAATTCCCCGTTGTGCCAAAAATTGACAGATAGGCGATATACCCGGATGTGCCAAAAATTGATGGATAAGGCGACATACCCGGATGTGCCAAAAATTGACTGATAAGGCGAAATACCCGGATGTGCCAAAAATTGGCGGATAAGGCGACATACCCGGATGTGCCAAAAATTGACGGATAAGGGGACATACCCAGATGTGCCAAAAATTGATGGGTAAGGCGACATAACCGGATGTGCCAAAAATTGACGGATAAGGGGACATACCCGGTTGTGCCAAAAGTTGACGGATAAGGCGACATACCCGGATGTGCCAAAAATTGACGGATAAGACGACATACCCGGTTGTGCCAAAAGTTGACGGATAAGGCGACATACCCGGATTTGCCAAAAATTGACGGATAAGAGGACACACCCGGATGTGCCAATAATTGACGGGTAAGGCGACATACCCGGATGTGCCAAAAATTGACGGATAAGGCGACACACCCGGATGTGCCAAAAATTGACGGAAAAGGCGACATACCTGGATTTGACAAAAATTGACGGATAAGGCGACACACCCGGATGTGCCAAAAATTGACAGATAAGGCGACACACCCGGATGTGCCAAAAATTGGCGGATAGGGCGACATACCCGGATGTGCCAAAAATTGACGGATAAGGCGAAATACTCGGATTCACCAAAAATTGACGGATAAGGCGACATACCCGGATGTGCCAAAAATTGACGGATAATGCGACACACCCGGATGTGCCAAAAATTGACGGATACCGCGACATACCCGGATGTGCCAAAAATTGACGGATAAGGCGACACACCCGGTTGTGCCAAAAAATGACGGATAAGACGACATACCAGGATGTGCCAAAAAATGACTTATAAGGCGACACACCCGGATGTGCCAAAAATTGACGGCTAAGGCGACATACCTGGATTTGACAAAAATTGACGGATAAGACGACACACCCGGATGAGCCAAAAATTGACGGATAAGGCGACACACCCGGTTGTGCCAAAAAATGACGGATAAGACGACATACCAGGATGTGCCAAAAAATGACTTATAAGGCGACACACCCGGATGTGCCAAAAATTGACGGCTAAGGCGACATACCTGGATTTGACAAAAATTGACGGATAAGACGACACACCCGGATGAGCCAAAAATTGACAGATAAGGCGATATACCCGGATGTGCCAAAAATTGACGGATAAGGCGACATACCCGGCTGTGCCAAAAATTTACTGATAAGGCGAAATACCCGGATGTGCCAAAAATTGGCGGATAGGGCGACATACCCGGATGTGCCAAAAATTGACGGATAAGGCGACATACTCGGATTTGCCAAAAATTGACGGATAAGGCGACATACCCAGTTGTGCCAAAAATTGACGGATAATGCGACACACCCGGATGTGCCAAAAATTGACGGATACCGCGACATACCCGGATGTGCCAAAAATTGACGGATAAGACGACATACCCGGATGTGCCAAAAATTGACTGATAAGGCAACACACCCGGATGTGCCAAAAATTGACGGACAAGGCGACATACCCGGATGTGCCAAAAATTGATGGGTAAGGAGACATAACCGGATGTGCCAAAAATTGACGGATAAGGGGACATACCCGGTTGTGCCAAAAGTTGACGGATAAGGCGACATACCCGGATGTGCCAAAAATTGACGGATAAGACGACACACCCGGATGAGCCAAAAATTGACAGATAAGGCGATATACCCGGATGTGCCAAAAATTGACGGATAAGGCGACATACCCGGCTGTGCCAAAAATTTACTGATAAGGCGAAATACCCGGATGTGCCAAAAATTGGCGGATAGGGCGACATACCCGGATGTGCCAAAAATTGACGGATAAGGCGACATACTCGGATTTGCCAAAAATTGACGGATAAGGCGACATACCCAGTTGTGCCAAAAATTGACGGATAATGCGACACACCCGGATGTGCCAAAAATTGACGGATACCGCGACATACCCGGATGTGCCAAAAATTGACGGATAAGACGACATACCCGGATGTGCCAAAAATTGACTGATAAGGCAACACACCCGGATGTGCCAAAAATTGACGGACAAGGCGACATACCCGGATGTGCCAAAAATTGATGGGTAAGGAGACATAACCGGATGTGCCAAAAATTGACGGATAAGGGGACATACCCGGTTGTGCCAAAAGTTGACGGATAAGGCGACATACCCGGATGTGCCAAAAATTGACGGATAAGACGACATACCCGGTTGTGCCAAAAGTTGACGGATAAGGCGACATACCCGGATGTGCCAAAAATTGACGGATAAGACGACACACCCGGATGTGCCAATAATTGACGGGTAAGGCGACATACCCGGATGTGCCAAAAATTGACGGATAAGGCGACACACCCGGATATGCCAAAAATTGACGGAAAAGGCGACATACCTGGATTTGACAAAAATTGACGGATAAGGCGACACACCCGGATGTGCCAAAAATTGACAGATAAGGCGACATACCCGGATGTGCCAAAAATTGGCGGATAAGGCGACATACCCGGATGTGCCAAAAATTGACTGATAAGGCGAAATACCCGGATGTGCCAAAAATTGGCGGATAGGGCGACATACCCGGATGTGCCAAAAATTGACGGATAAGGCGACATACTCGGATTCGCCAATAATTGACGGATAAGGCGACATACCCGGATGTGCCAAAAATTGACGGATAATGCGACACACCCGGATGTGCCAAAAATTGACGGATACCGCGACATACCCGGATGTGCCAAAAATTGACGGATAAGGCTACACACCCGGTTGTGCCAAAAAATGACGGATAAGACGACATACCCGGATGTGCCAAAAAATGACTGATAAGGCGACACACCCGGATGTGCCAAAAATTGACGGCTAAGGCGACATACCTGGATTTGACAAAAATTGACGGATAAGACGACACACCCGGATGAGCCAAAAATTGACAGATAAGGCGATATACCCGGATGTGCCAAAAATTGACGGATAAGGCGACATACCCGGCTGTGCCAAAAATTTACTGATAAGGCGAAATACCCGGATGTGCCAAAAATTGGCGGATAGGGCGACATACCCGGATGTGCCAAAAATTGACGGATAAGGCGACATACTCGGATTTGCCAAAAATTGACGGATAAGGCGACATACCCAGATGTGCCAAAAATTGACGGATAATGCGACACACCCGGATGTGCCAAAAATTGACGGATACCGCGACATACCCGGATGTGCCAAAAATTGACGGATAAGACGACATACCCGGATGTGCCAAAAATTGACTGATAAGGCAACACACCCGGATGTGCCAAAAATTGACGGACAAGGCGACATACCCGGATGTGCCAAAAATTGATGGGTAAGGAGACATAACCGGATGTGCCAAAAATTGACGGATAAGGGGACATACCCGGTTGTGCCAAAAGTTGACGGATAAGGCGACATACCCGGATGTGCCAAAAATTGACGGATAAGACGACATACCCGGTTGTGCCAAAAGTTGACGGATAAGGCGACATACCCGGATGTGCCAAAAATTGACGGATAAGACGACACACCCGGATGTGCCAATAATTGACGGGTAAGGCGACATACCCGGATGTGCCAAAAATTGACGGATAAGGCGACACACCCGGATATGCCAAAAATTGACGGAAAAGGCGACATACCTGGATTTGACAAAAATTGACGGATAAGGCGACACACCCGGATGTGCCAAAAATTGACAGATAAGGCGACATACCCGGATGTGCCAAAAATTGGCGGATAAGGCGACATACCCGGATGTGCCAAAAATTGACTGATAAGGCGAAATACCCGGATGTGCCAAAAATTGGCGGATAGGGCGACATACCCGGATGTGCCAAAAATTGACGGATAAGGCGACATACTCGGATTCGCCAATAATTGACGGATAAGGCGACATACCCGGATGTGCCAAAAATTGACGGATAATGCGACACACCCGGATGTGCCAAAAATTGACGGATACCGCGACATACCCGGATGTGCCAAAAATTGACGGATAAGGCTACACACCCGGTTGTGCCAAAAAATGACGGATAAGACGACATACCCGGATGTGCCAAAAAATGACTGATAAGGCGACACACCCGGATGTGCCAAAAATTGACGGCTAAGGCGACATACCTGGATTTGACAAAAATTGACGGATAAGACGACACACCCGGATGAGCCAAAAATTGACAGATAAGGCGATATACCCGGATGTGCCAAAAATTGACGGATAAGGCGACATACCCGGCTGTGCCAAAAATTTACTGATAAGGCGAAATACCCGGATGTGCCAAAAATTGGCGGATAGGGCGACATACCCGGATGTGCCAAAAATTGACGGATAAGGCGACATACTCGGATTTGCCAAAAATTGACGGATAAGGCGACATACCCAGATGTGCCAAAAATTGACGGATAATGCGACACACCCGGATGTGCCAAAAATTGACGGATACCGCGACATACCCGGATGTGCCAAAAATTGACGGATAAGACGACATACCCGGATGTGCCAAAAATTGACTGATAAGGCAACACACCGGATGTGCCAAAAATTGACGGACAAGGCGACATACCCGGATGTGCCAAAAATTGACGGATAAGGCGAGATATGCGGATGTGCCAAAAATTGACGGATAAGGCGACACAACCGGATGTGCCAAAAAATGACGGATAAGGCGACATACCCTGTTGTGCCAAAAATTGACGGATAAGGCAACATACTCGGATGTGCCAAAAATTAACGGATAAGGCGACATACCCGGATGTGCCAAAAATTGACGGATAAGGTGACATACCCGGATGTGCCAAAAATTGACGGATAAGGGGACATAGCCAGATGTGCCAAAAATTGACGGGTAAGGCGACATACCCGGATGTGCCAAAAATTGACGGATAAGGCGACATACCTGGATTTGACAAAAATTGACGGATAAGGCGACACACCCGGATGTGCCAAAAATTGACAGATAAGGCGACATACCCGGATGTGACAAAAATTGACGGATAAGGCGACATACTCGGATTTGCCAAAAATTGACGGATAAGGAGATATACCCGGATGTGCCAAAAATTGACGGATAAGGCGACATACCCGGCTGTGCCAAAAATTAACTGATAAGGCGAAATACCCGGATGTGCCAAAAATTGGCGGATAGGGCGACATACCCGGATGTGCCAAAAATTGACGGATAAGGCGACATACTCGGATTTGCCAAAAATTGACGGATAAGGCGACATACCCAGATGTGCCAAAAATTGACGGATAATGCGACACACCCCGATGTGCAAAAAAATTGACGGATACCGCGACATACCCGGATGTGCCAAAAATTGACGGATAAGACGACACACCCGGATGTGCCAAAAATTGACAGATAAGGCGACACACCCGGATGTGCCAAAAATTGACGGATAAGGCGAGATACGCGGATGTGCCAAAAATTGACGGATAAGGCTACACACCCGGATGTGCCAAAAATTGACGGATAAGGCGACATACCCTGTTGTGCCAAAAATTGACGGATAAGGCAACATACTCGGATGTGCCAAAAATTAACGGATAAGGCGACATACCCGGATGTGCCAAAAATTGACGGATAAGGTGACATACCCGGATGTGCCAAAAATTGACGGATAAGGGGACATAGCCAGATGTGCCAAAAATTGACGGGTAAGGCGACATACCCGGATGTGCCAAAAATTGACGGATAAGGCGACACACCCGGATGTGCCAAAATTGACGGGTAAGGCGACATACCCGGATTTGCCAAAAATTGACGGATATGGCGACACAATCGAATGTGCCAAAAATTGACGGATAAGGCGACATACCTGGATTTGACAAAAATTGACGGATAAGGCGACACACCCGGATGTGCCAAAAATTGACGGATAAGGCGAGATACGCAGATGTGCCAAAAATTGACGGATAAGGCTACATACCCGGATGTGCCAAAAATTGACGGATAAGGCGACATACCCTGTTGTGCCAAAAATTGACGGATAAGGCAACATACTCGGATGTGCCAAAAATTAACGGATAAGGCGACATACCCGGATGTGCCAAAAATTGACGGATAAGGTGACATACCCGGATGTGCCAAAAATTGACGGATAAGGCGACACACCCGGATGTGCCAAAATTGACGGGTAAGGCGACATACCCGGATTTGCCAAAAATTGACGGATATGGCGACACAATCGCATGTGCCAAAAATTGACGGATAAGGTGACATACCTGGATTTGACAAAAATTGACGGATAAGGCAACACACCCGGATGTGCCAAAAATTGACAGGTAAGGCGACATACCCGGATGTGCCAAAAATTGACGGATAAGGCGACATACCCGGCTGTGCCAAAAATTGACTGATAAGGCGAAATACCCGGATGTGCCAAAAATTGGCGGATAGGGCGACATACCCGGATGTGCCAAAAATTGACGGATAAGGCGACATACTCGGATTTGCCAAAAATTGACGGATAAGGCGACATACCCAGATGTGCCAAAAATTGACGGATAATGCGACACACCCCGATGTGCCAAAAATTGACGGATACCGCGACATACCCGGATGTGCCAAAAATTGACAGATAAGACGACATACCCGGATGTGCCAAAAATTGACTGATAAGGCGACACACCCGGATATGCCAAAAATTGACGGACAAGGCGACATACCCGGATGTGCCAAAAATTGACGGATAAGGCGAGATATGCGGATGTGCCAAAAATTGACGGATAAGGCGACACAACCGGATGTGCCAAAAAATGACGGATAAGGCGACATACTCTGTTGTGCCAAAAATTGACGGATAAGGCAACATACTCGGATGTGCCAAAAATTAACGGATAAGGCGACATACCCGGATGTGCCAAAAATTGACAGATAAGGTGACATACCCGGATGTGCCAAAAATTGACGGATAAGGGGACATAGCCAGATGTGCCAAAAATTGACGGGTAAGGCGACATACCCGGATGTGCCAAAAATTGACGGATAAGGGGACATGCCCGGTTGTGCCAAAAGTTGACGGATAAGGCGACATACCCGGATGTGCCAAAAATTGACGGATAAGGCGATACACCTGGATGTGCCAAAATTGACGGGTAAGGCGACATACCCGGATGTGCCAAAAATTGACGGATAATGCGACACACCCGGATGTGCCAAAAATTGACGGATACCGCGACATACCCGGATGTGCCAAAAATTGACAGATAAGACGACATACCCGGATGTGCCAAAAATTGACTGATAAGGCGACACACCCGGATGTGCCAAAAATTGACGGACAAGGCGACATACCCGGATGTGCCAAAAATTGACGGATAAGGCGAGATATGCGGATGTGCCAAAAATTGACGGATAAGGCGACACAACCGGATGTGCCAAAAAATGACGGATAAGGCGACATACCGTGTTGTGCCAAAAATTGACGGATAAGGCAACATACTCGGATGTGCCAAAAATTAACGGATAAGGCGACATACCCGGATGTGCCAAAAATTGACGGATAAGGTGACATACACGGATGTGCCAAAAATTGACGGATAAGGGGACATAGCCAGATGTGCCAAAAATTGACGGGTAAGGCGACATACCCGGATGTGCCAAAAATTGACGGATAAGGCGACACACCCGGATGTGCCAAAATTGACGGGTAAGGCGACATACCCGGATTTGCCAAAAATTGACGGATATGGCGACACAATCGCATGTGCCAAAAATTGACGGATAAGGTGACATACCTGGATTTGACAAAAATTGACGGATAAGGCAACACACCCGGATGTGCCAAAAATTGACGGATAATGCGACACACCCGGATGTGCCAAAAATTGACGGATACCGCGACATACCCGGATGTGCCAAAAATTGACAGATAATACGACATACCCGGATGTGCCAAAAATTGACTGATAAGGCGACACACCCGGATATGCCAAAAATTGACGGACAAGGCGACATACCCGGATGTGCCAAAAATTGACGGATAAGGCGAGATATGCGGATGTGCCAAAAATTGACGGATAAGGCGACACAACCGGATGTGCCAAAAAATGACGGATAAGGCGACATACTCTGTTGTGCCAAAAATTGACGGATAAGGCAACATACTCGGATGTGCCAAAAATTAACGGATAAGGCGATATACCCGGATGTGCCAAAAATTGACGGATAAGGTGACATACCCGGATGTGCCAAAAATTGACGGATAAGGGGACATAGCCAGATGTGCCAAAAATTGACGGGTAAGGCGACATACCCGGATGTGCCAAAAATTGACGGATAAGGGGACATGCCCGGTTGTGCCAAAAGTTGACGGATAAGGCGACATACCCGGATGTGCCAAAAATTGACGGATAAGGCGATACACCCGGATGTGCCAAAATTGACGGGTAAGGCGACATACCCGGATGTGCCAAAAATTGACGGATAATGCAACACACCCGGATGTGCCAAAAATTGACGGATACCGCGACATACCCGGATGTGCCAAAAATTGACAGATAAGACGACATACCCGGATGTGCCAAAAATTGACTGATAAGGCGACACACCCGGATGTGCCAAAAATTGACGGACAAGGCGACATACCCGGATGTGCCAAAAATTGACGGATAAGGCGAGATATGCGGATGTGCCAAAAATTGACGGATAAGGCGACACAACCGGATGTGCCAAAAAATGACGGATAAGGCGACATACCGTGTTGTGCCAAAAATTGACGGATAAGGCAACATACTCGGATGTGCCAAAAATTAACGGATAAGGCGACATACCCGGATGTGCCAAAAATTGACGGATAAGGTGACATACCCGGATGTGCCAAAAATTGACGGATAAGGGGACATAGCCAGATGTGCCAAAAATTGACGGGTAAGGCGACATACCCGGATGTGCCAAAAATTGACGGATAAGGGGACATACCCGGTTGTGCCAAAAGTTGACGGATAAGGCGACATACCCGGATGTGCCAAAAATTGACGGATAAGGCGACACACCCGGATGTGCCAAAATTGACGGGTAAGGCGACATACCCGGATGTGCCAAAAATTGACGGATATGGCGACACATTCGGATGTGCCAAAAATTGACGGATAAGGCGACATACCTGGATTTGACAAAAATTGACGGATAAGGCGACACACCCGGATGTGCCAAAAATTGACAGATAAGGCGACATACCCGGATGTGACAAAAATTGACGGATAAGGCGATATACCCGGATGTGCCAAAAATTGACGGATAAGGCGACATACCCGGCTGTGCCAAAAATTGACTGATAAGGCGAAATACCCGGATGTGCCAAAAATTGGCGGATAGGGCGACACCCGGATGTGCCAAAAATTGACGGATAAGGCGACATACTCGGATTTGCCAAAAATTGACGGATAAGGCGACATACCCAGATGTGCCAAAAATTGACGGATAATGTGACACACCCCGATGTGCCAAAAATTGACGGATACCGCGACATACCCGGATGTGCCAAAAATTGACGGATAAGACGACATACCCGGATGTGCCAAAAATTGACTGATAAGGCGACACACCCGGATGTGCCAAAAATTGACGGATAAGGCGACACACCCGGATGTGCCAAAAATTGACGGATAAGGCGAGATACGCGGATGTGCCAAAAATTGACGGATAAGGCTACACACCCGGATGTGCCAAAAATTGACGGATAAGGCGAAATACCCTGTTGTGCCAAAAATTGACGGATAAGGCAACATACTCGGATGTGCCAAAAATTAACGGATAAGGCGACATACCCGGATGTGCCAAAAATTGACGGATAAGGTGACATACCCGGATGTGCCAAAAATTGACGGATAAGGGGACATAGCCAGATGTGCCAAAAATTGACGGGTAAGGCGACATACCCGGATGTGCCAAAAATTGACGGATAAGGCGACACACCCGGATGTGCCAAAAATTGACGGACAAGGCGACATACCCGGATGTGCCAAAAATTGACGGATAAGGCGAGATATGCGGATGTGCCAAAAATTGACGGATAAGGCGACACAACCGGATGTGCCAAAAAATGACGGATAAGGCGACATACCGTGTTGTGCCAAAAATTGACGGATAAGGCAACATACTCGGATGTGCCAAAAATTAACGGATAAGGCGACATACCCGGATGTGCCAAAAATTGACGGATAAGGTGACATACCCAGATGTGCCAAAAATTGACGGATAAGGGGACATAGCCAGATGTGCCAAAAATTGACGGGTAAGGCGACATACCCGGATGTGCCAAAAATTGACGGATAAGGGGACATACCCGGTTGTGCCAAAAGTTGACGGATAAGGCGACATACCCGGATGTGCCAAAAATTGACGGATAAGGCGACACACCCGGATGTGCCAAAATTGACGGGTAAGGCGACATACCCGGATGTGCCAAAAATTGACGGATATGGCGACACATTCGGATGTGCCAAAAATTGACGGATAAGGCGACATACCTGGATTTGACAAAAATTGACGGATAAGGCGACACACCCGGATGTGCCAAAAATTGACAGATAAGGCGACATACCCGGATGTGACAAAAATTGACGGATAAGGCGACATACTCGGATTTGCCAAAAATTGACGGATAAGGCGACATACCCGGATGTGCCAAAAATTGACGGATAAGGCGACATACCCGGCTGTGCCAAAAATTGACTGATAAGGCGAAATACCCGGATGTGCCAAAAATTGGCGGATAGGGCGACACCCGGATGTGCCAAAAATTGACGGATAAGGCGACATACTCGGATTTGCCAAAAATTGACGGATAAGGCGACATACCCAGATGTGCCAAAAATTGACGGATAATGTGACACACCCCGATGTGCCAAAAATTGACGGATACCGCGACATACCCGGATGTGCCAAAAATTGACGGATAAGACGACATACCCGGATGTGCCAAAAATTGACTGATAAGGCGACACACCCGGATGTGCCAAAAATTGACGGATAAGGCGACACACCCGGATGTGCCAAAAATTGACGGATAAGGCGAGATACGCGGATGTGCCAAAAATTGACGGATAAGGCTACACACCCGGATGTGCCAAAAATTGACGGATAAGGCGACATACCCTGTTGTGCCAAAAATTGACGGGTAAGGCAACATACGCGGATGTGCCAAAAATTAACGGATAAGGCGACATACCCGGATGTGCCAAAAATTGACGGATAAGGTGACATACCCGGATGTGCCAAAAATTGACGGATAAGGGGACATAGCCAGATGTGCCAAAAATTGACGGGTAAGGCGACATACCCAGATGTGCCAAAAATTGACGGATAAGGCGACACACCCGGATGTGCCAAAATTGACGGGTAAGGCGACATACCCGGATTTGCCAAAAATTGACGGATATGGCGACACAATCGAATGTGCCAAAAATTGACGGATAAGGCGACATACCTGGATTTGACAAAAATTGACGGATAAGGCGACACACCCGGCTGTGCCAAAAATTGCCGGATAAGGCGAGATACGCGGATGTGCCAAAAATTGACGGATAAGGCTACACACCCGGATGTGCCAAAAATTGACGGATAAGGCGACATACCCTGTTGTGCCAAAAATTGACGGATAAGGCAACATACTCGGATGTGCCAAAAATTAACGGATAAGGCGACATACCCGGATGTGCCAAAAATTGACGGATAAGGTGACATCCCGGATGTGCCAAAAATTGATGGATAAGGGGACATAGCCAGATGTGCCAAAAATTGACGGGTAAGGCGACATACCCGGATGTGCCAAAAATTGACGGATAAGGCGACACACCCGGATGTGCCAAAATTGACGGGTAAGGCGACATACCCGGATTTGCCAAAAATTGACGGATATGGCGACACAATCGCATGTGCCAAAAATTGACGGATAAGGCGACATACCTGGATTTGACAAAAATTGACGGATAAGGCGACACACCCGGATGTGCCAAAAATTGACAGATAAGGCGACATACCCGGATGTGCCAAAAATTGACGGATAAGGCGACATACCCGGCTGTGCCAAAAATTGACTGATAAGGCGAAATACCTGGATGTGCCAAAAATTGGCGGATAGGGCGACATACCCGGATGTGCCAAAAATTGACGGATAAGGCGACATACTCGGATTTGCCAAAAATTGACGGATAAGGCGACATACCCAGATGTGCCAAAAATTGACGGATAATGCGACACACCCGGATGTGCCAAAAATTGACGGATACCGCGACATACCCGGATGTGCCAAAAATTGACAGATAAGACGACATACCCGGATGTGCCAAAAATTGACTGATAAGGCGACACACCCGGATGTGCCAAAAATTGGCGGACAAGGCGACATACCCGGATGTGCCAAAAATTGACGGATAAGGCGAGATATGCGGATGTGCCAAAAATTGACGGATAAGGCGACACACCCGGATGTGCCAAAAAATGACGGATAAGGCGACATACCCTGTTGTGCCAAAAATTGACGGATAAGGCAACATACTCGGATGTGCCAAAAATTAACGGATAAGGCGACATACCCGGATGTGCCAAAAATTGACGGATAAGGTGACATACCCGGATGTGCCAAAAATTGACGGATAAGGGGACATAGCCAGATGTGCCAAAAATTGACGGGTAAGGCGACATACCCGGATGTGCCAAAAATTGACGGATAAGGGGACATACCCGGTTGTGCCAAAAGTTGACGGATAAGGCGACATACCCGGATGTGCCAAAAATTGACGGATAAGGCGACACACCCGGATGTGCCAAAATTGACGGGTAAGGCGACATACCCGGATGTGCCAAAAATTGACGGATATGGCGACACATTCGGATGTGCCAAAAATTGACGGATAAGGCGACATACCTGGATTTGACAAAAATTGACGGGTAAGGCGACACACCCGGATGTGCCAAAAATTGACAGATAAGGCGACATACCCGGATGTGACAAAAATTGACGGATAAGGCGACATACTCGGATTTGCCAAAAATTGACGGATAAGGCGATATACCCGGATGTGCCAAAAATTGACGGATAAGGCGACATACCCGGCTGTGCCAAAAATTGACTCATAAGTCGAAATACCCGGATGTGCCAAAAATTGGCGGATAGGGTGACATACCCGGATGTGCCAAAAATTGACGGATAAGGCGACATACTCGGATTTGCCAAAAATTGACGGATAAGGCGACATACCCAGATGTGCCAAAAATTGACGGATAATGCGACACACCCGGATGTGCCAAAAATTGACGGATACCGCGACATACCCGGATGTGCCAAAAATTGACGGATAAGACGACATACCCGGATGTGCCAAAAATTGACGGATAAGGCGAAATACCCGGATGTGCCAAAAATTGACGGATAAGGCAACACACCCGGATGTGCCAAAAATTGACGGATACCGCGACATACCCGGATGTGCCAAAAATTGACGGATAAGGCGACACACCCGGTTGTGCCAAAAAATGACGGATAAGACGACACGCCCGGATGTGCCAAAAAATGACTGATAAGGCAACACACGCGGATGAGCCAAAAATTGACAGATAAGGCGATACACCCGGATGTGCCAAAAATTGACGGATAAGGCGACATACCCGGATGTGCCAAAAATTGACTGATAAGGCAAAATACCCGGATGTGCCAAAAATTGGCGGATAGGGCGACATACCCGGATGTGCCAAAAATTGACGGATAAGGCAACATACTCGGACATGCCAAAAATTGACGGATAAGGCGACATACCTGGATTTGACAAAAATTGACGGATAAGGCGAGACACCAGGATGTGCCAAAAATTGACAGATAAGGCGACATACCCGGATGTGCCAAAAATTGACGGATAAGGCGACATACCCGGATGTGCCAAAAATTGACTGATAAGGCGAAATACCCGGATGTGCCAAAAATTGGCGGATAGGGCGACATACCCGGATGTGCCAAAAATTGACGGATAAGGCAACATACTCGGACATGCCAAAAATTGACGGATAAGGCAACATACCCGGATGTGCCAAAAATTGACGGATACCGCGACATACCCGGATGTGCCAAAAATTAACGGATAAGACGACATACCCGGATGTGCCAAAAATTGACAGATATGGCGACACAATCGCATGTGCCAAAAATTTACGGATAAGGCGACATACCTGGATTTGACAAAAATTGACGGATAAGGCGACACACCCGGATGTGCCAAAAATTGACTGATAAGGCAAAATACCCGGATGTGCCAAAAATTGGCGGATAGGGCGACATACCCGGATGTGCCAAAAATTGACGTATAAGGCAACATACTCGGACATGCCAAAAATTGACGGATAAGGCGACATACCCGGATGTGCCAAAAATTGACGGATACCGCGATATACCCGGATGTGCCAAAAATTGACGGATAAGACGACATACCCGGATGTGCCAAAAATTGACTGATAAGGCGACACACCCGGATGTGCCAAAAATTGACGGATAAGGCGCCACACCCGGATGTGCCAAAAATTGCCGGATAAGGCGAGATACACGGATGTGCCAAAAATTGACGGATAGGCGACACACCCGGATGTGCCAAAAATTGACGGATAAGGCGACATACCCTGTTGTGCCAAAAATTGACGGATAAGGCAACATACTAGGATGTACCAAAAATTAATGGATAAGGCGACATACCCGGATGTGCCAAAAATTGACGGATAAGGTGACATACCCGGATGTGCCAAAAATTTACGGATAATGCGACATACCTGGATTTGACAAAAATTGACGGATAAGGCGAGACACCAGGATGTGCCAAAAATTGACAGATAAGGCGACATACCCGGATGTGCCAAAAATTGACGGATAAGGCGACATAGCCGGATGTGCCAAAAATTGACTGATAAGGCGAAATACCCGGATGTGCCAAAAATTGGCGGATAGGGCGACATACCCGGATGTGCCAAAAATTGACGGATAAGACGACATACCCGGATGTGCCGAAAATTGACTGATAAGGCGACACACCCGGATGTGCCAAAAATTAATGGATAAGGCGACATACCCGGATGTGCCAAAAATTGACGGATAAGGTGACATACCCGGATGTGCCAAAAATTGACGGATAAGGCGACATACCTGGATTTGACAAAAATTGACGGATAAGGCGAGACACCAGGATGTGCCAAAAATTGACAGATAAGGCGACATACCCGGATGTGCCAAAAATTGACGGATAAGGCGACATAGCCGGATGTGCCAAAAATTGACTGATAAGGCGAAATACCCGGATGTGCCAAAAATTGGTGGATAGGGCGACATACCCGGATGTGCCAAAAATTGACGGATAAGGCAACATACTCGGATGTGCCAAAAATTGACTGATAAGGCGACACACCCGGATGTGCCAAAAATTGACGGATAAGGTGACATTCCCTGTTGTGCCAAAAATTGACGGATAAGGCAACATACTCGGATGTGCCAAAAATTAATGGATAAGGCGACACACCCGGATGTGCCAAAATTGACGGGTAAGGCGACATACCCGGATTTGCCAAAAATTGACGGATATGGCGACACAATCGCATGTGCCAAAAATTGACGGATAAGGCGACATACCTGGATTTGACAAAAATTGACGGATAAGGCGATACACCCGGATGTGCCAAAAATTGAAAGATAAGGCGACATACCCGGATGTGCCAAAAATTGACGGATAAGGCGACATACTCGGATTTGCCAAAAATTGACAGATAAGGCGATATACCTGGATGTGCCAAACACTGACGGAGAATGCGACACACCCGGATGTGCCAAAAATTGACGGATACCGCGACATACCCGGATGTGCCAAAAATTGACGGATAAGGCGACACACCCAGTTGTGCCAAAAAATGACGGATAAGACGACACGCCCGGATGTGCCAAAAAATGACTGATAAGGCAACACATGCGGATGAGCCAAAAATTGACAGATAAGGCGATACACCCGGATGTGCCAAAAATTGACGGATAAGGCGACATACCCGGATGTGCCAAAAATTGACTGATAAGGCAAAATACCCGGATGTGCCAAAAATTGGCGGATAGGGCGACATACCCGGATGTGCCAAAAATTGACGGATAAGGCAACATACTCGGACATGCCAAAAATTGACGGATAAGGCGACATACCTGGATTTGACAAAAATTGACGGATAAGGCGAGACACCAGGATGTGCCAAAAATTGACAGATAAGGCGACATACCCGGATGTGCCAAAAATTGACGGATAAGGCGACATACCCGGATGTGCCAAAAATTGACTGATAAGGCGAAATACCCGGATGTGCCAAAAATTGGCGGATAGGGCGACATACCCGGATGTGCCAAAAATTGACGGATAAGGCAACATACTCGGACATGCCAAAAATTGACGGATAAGGCGACATACCCGGATGTGCCAAAAATTGACGGATACCGCGACATACCCGGATGTGCCAAAAATTAACGGATAAGACGACATACCCGGATGTGCCAAAAATTGACGGATATGGCGACACAATCGCATGTGCCAAAAATTGACGGATAAGGCGACATACCTGGATTTGACAAAAATTGACGGATAAGGCGACACACCCGGATGTGCCAAAAATTGACAGATAAGGCGACATACCCGGATGTGCCAAAAATTGACGGATAAGGCGACATACTCGGATTTGCCAAAAATTGACGGATAAGGCGATATACCTGGATGTGCCAAAAACTGACGGATAATGCGACACACCCGGATGTGCCAAAAATTGACGGATACCGCGACATACCCGGATGTGCCAAAAATTGACGGATAAGGCGACACACCCGGTTGTGCCAAAAAATGACGGATAAGACGACACGCCCGGATGTGCCAAAAAATGACTGATAAGGCAACACATGCGGATGAGCCAAAAATTGACACATAAGGCGATACACCCGGATGTGCCAAAAATTGACGGATAAGGCGACATACCCGAATGTGCCAAAAATTGACTGATAAGGCAAAATACCCGGATGTGCCAAAAATTGGCGCATAGGGCGACATACCCGGATGTGCCAAAAATTGACGGATAAGGCAACATACTCGGACATGCCAAAAATTGACGGATAAGGCGACATACCCGGACGTGCCAAAAATTGACGGATACCGCGATATACCCGGATGTGCCAAAAATTGACGGATAAGACGACATACCCGGATGTGCCAAAAATTGACTGATAAGGCGACACACCCGGATGTGCCAAAAATTGACGGATAAGGCGCCACACCCGGATGTGCCAAAAATTGCCGGATAAGGCGAGATACGCGGATGTGCTAAAAATTGACGGATAGGGCGACACACCCGGATGTGCCAAAAATTGACGGATAAGGCGACATATCCTGTTGTGCCAAGAATTGACGGATAAGGAACATACTAGGATGTACCAAAAATTAATGGATAAGGCGACATACCCGGATGTGCCAAAAATTGACGGATAGTGACATACCCGGATGTGCCAAAAATTGACGGATGAGGCGACATACCCGGATGTGCCAAAAATTGATGGATAAGGGGACATACCCAAATGTGCCAAAAATTGACGGGAAAGGCGACATACCGGATGTGCCAAAAATTGACGGATAAGGGTAAATACCCGGTTGTGCCAAAAGTTGACGGATATGGCGACATAACCGGATGTGCCAAAAATTGACGAATAAGGCGACATACCTGGATTTGACAAAAATTGACGGATAAGGCGAGACACCCGGATGTGCCAAAAATTGACAGATAAGGCGACATACCTGGATGTGCCAAAAATTGACGGATAAGGCGACATACCCGGATGTGCCAAAAATTGACTGATAAGGCGAAATACCCGGATGTGCCAAAAATTGGCGGATAAGGGGACATACCCGATTGTGCCAAAAGTTGACGGATAAGGCGACATACCCGGATGTGCCAAAAATTTACGGATAAGGCGACATACCTGGATTTGACAAAAATTGACGGATAAGGCGAAATACCCGGATGTGCCAAAAATTGGCGGATCGGGCGACATACCCGGATGTGCCAAAAATTGACGGATAAGGTGACATTACTGGATGTGCCAAAAATTGACGGATAAGGCGACATACCCTGTTGTGCCAAAAATTGACGGATAAGGCAACATACTCGGATGTGCCAAAAATTAATGGATAAGGCGACATACCCGGATGTGCCAAAAATTGACGGATAAGGTGACATACCCTGTTGTGCCAAAAATTGACGGATAAGGCAACATACTCGGATGTGCCAAAAATTAATGGATAAGGCGACATACCCGGATGTGCCAAAAATTGACGGATAAGGTGACATACCCGGATGTGCCAAAAATTGACGGATAAGGGGACATACCCAGATGTGCCAAAAATTGACGGGTAAGGCGACATACCGGATGTGCCAAAAATTGACGGATAAGGGGACATACCCGGTTGTGCCAAAAGTTGACGGATAAGGCGACATACCCGGATGTGACAAAAATTGACGGATAGGGCGACATACCCGGATGTGCCAAAAATTGACAGATAAGGCGACATACCCGGATGTGCCAAAAATTGACGGATAAGGCGACATACCCGGATGTGCCAAAAATTGACTGCTAAGGTGAAATACACGGATGTGCCAAAAATTGGCGGATCGGGCGACATACCCGGATGTGCCAAAAATTGACGGATTAGGCGACATACTCGGATTTGCCAAAAATTGACGGATAAGGCGACATACTCGGATGTGCCAAAAATTAATGGATAAGGCGACATACCCGGATGTGCCAAAAATTGACGGATAAGGCGACATACCTGGATTTGACAAAAATTGACGGACAAGGCGAGACACCCGGATGTGCCAAAAATTGACGGATAATGCGACACACCCCGATGTGCCAAAAATTGACGGATACCGCGACATACCCGAATGTGCCAAAAATTGACAGATAAGACGACATACCCGGATGTGCCCAAAATTGACGGATAGGGCGACATACCCGGATGTGCCAAAAATTGACAGATAAGGCGACATACCCGGATGTGCCAAAAATTGACGGATAAGGCGACATACCCGGATGTGCCAAAAATTGACTGCTAAGGTGAAATACACGGATGTGCCAAAAATTGGCGGATCGGGCGACATACCCGGATGTGCCAAAAATTGACGGATTAGGCGACATACTCGGATTTGCCAAAAATTGACGGATAAGGCGACATACCCGGATGTGCCAAAAATTGACGGATAATGCGACACACCCGGATGTGCCAAAAATTGACGGATACCGCGACATACCCGGATGTGCCAAAAATTGACGGATAAGGCGACATACCCTGTTGTGCCAAAAATTGACGGATAAGGCAACATACTCGGATGTGCCAAAAATTAATGGATAAGGCGACATACCCGGATGTGCCAAAAATTGACGGATAAGGCGACATACCTGGATTTGACAAAAATTGACGGACAAGGCGAGACACCCGGATGTGCCAAAAATTGACGGATAATGCGACACACCCCGATGTGCCAAAAATTGACGGATACCGCGACATACCCGGATGTGCCAAAAATTGACAGATAAGACGACATACCCGGATGTGCCAAAAATTGACTGATAAGGCGACACACCCGGATGTGCCAAAAATTGACGGACAAGGCGACATACCCGGATGTGCCAAAAATTGACGGATAAGGCGAGATATGCGGATGTGCCAAAAATTGACGGATAAGGCGACACAACCGGATGTGCCAAAAAATGACGGATAAAGCGACATACCCTGTTGTGCCAAAAATTGACGGATAAGGCAACATACTCGGATGTGCCAAAAATTAACGGATAAGGCGACATACCCGGATGTGCCAAAAATTGACGGATAAGGTGACATACCCGGATGTGCCAAAAATTGACGGATAAGGGGACATAGCCAGATGTGCCAAAAATTGACGGGTAAGGCGACATACCCGGATGTGCCAAAAATTGACGGATAAGGGGACATGCCCGGTTGTGCCAAAAGTTGACGGATAAGGCGACATACCCGGATGTGCCAAAAATTGACGGATAAGGCGATACACCCGGATGTGCCAAAATTGACGGGTAAGGCGACATACCCGGATGTTCCAAAAATTGACGGATAATGCGACACACCCGAATGTGCCAAAAATTGACGGATACCGCGACATACCCGGATGTGCCAAAAATTGACAGATAAGACGACATACCCGGATGTGCCAAAAATTGACTGATAAGGCGACACACCCGGATGTGCCAAAAATTGACGGACAAGGCGACATACCCAGATGTGCCAAAAATTGACGGATAAGGCGAGATATGCGGATGTGCCAAAAATTGACGGATAAGGCGACACAACCGGATGTACCAAAAAATGACGGATAAGGCGACATACCCTGTTGTGCCAAAAATTGACGGATAAGGCAACATACTCGGATGTGCCAAAAATTAACGGATAAGGCGACATACCCGGATGTGCCAAAAATTGACGGATAAGGTGACATACCCGGATGTGCCAAAAATTGACGGATAAGGGGACATAGCCAGATGTGCCAAAAATTGACGGGTAAGGCGACATACCCGGATGTGCCAAAAATTGACGGATAAGGGGACATACCCGGTTGTGCCAAAAGTTGACGGATAAGGTGACATACCCGGATGTGCCAAAAATTGACGGATAAGGCGACACACCCGGATGTGCCAAAATTGACGGGTAAGGCGACATGCCTGGATGTGCCAAAAATTGACGGATATGGCGACACATTCGGATGTGCCAAAAATTGACGGATAAGGCGACATACCTGGATTTGACAAAAATTGACGGATAAGGCGACACACCCGGATGTGCCAAAAATTGACAGATAAGGCGACATACCCGGATGTGACAAAAATTGACGGATAAGGCGACATACTCGGATTTGCCAAAAATTGACGGATAAGGCGATATACCCGGATGTGCCAAAAATTGACGGATAAGGCGACATACCCGGCTGTGCCAAAAATTGACTGATAAGGCGAAATACCCGGATGTGCCAAAAATTGGCGGATAGGGCGACACCCGGATGTGCCAAAAATTGACGGATAAGGCGACATACTCGGATTTGCCAAAAATTGACGGATAAGGCGACATACCCAGATGTGCCAAAAATTGACGGATAATGTGACACACCCCGATGTGCCAAAAATTGACGGATACCGCGACATACCCGGATGTGCCAAAAATTGACGGATAAGACGACATACCCGGATGTGCCAAAAATTGACTGATAAGGCGACACACCCGGATGTGCCAAAAATTGACGGATAAGGCGACACACCCGGATGTGCCAAAAATTGACGGATAAGGCGAGATACGCGGATGTGCCAAAAATTGACGGATAAGGCTACACACCCGGATGTGCCAAAAATTGACGGATAAGGCGACATACCCTGTTGTGCCAAAAATTGACGGATAAGGCAACATACTCGGATGTGCCAAAAATTAACGGATAAGGCGACATACCCGGATGTGCCAAAAATTGACGGGTAAGGTGACATCCCGGATGTGCCAAAAATTGATGGATAAGGGGACATAGCCAGATGTGCCAAAAATTGACGGGTAAGGCGACATACCCGGATGTGCCAAAAATTGACGGATAAGGCGACACACCCGGATGTGCCAAAATTGACGGGTAAGGCGACATACCCGGATTTGCCAAAAATTGACGGATATGGCGACACAATTGCATGTGCCAAAAATTGACGGATAAGGCGACATACCTGGATTTGACAAAAATTGACGGATAAGGCGACACACCCGGATGTGCCAAAAATTGACAGATAAGGCGACATACCCGGATGTGCCAAAAATTGACGGATAAGGCGACATACCCGGCTGTGCCAAAAATTGACTGATAAGGCGAAATACCCGGATGTGCCAAAAATTGGCGGATAGGGCGACATACCCGGATGTGCCAAAAATTGACGGATAAGGCGACATACTCGGATTTGCCAAAAATTGACGGATAAGGCGACATACCCAGATGTGCCAAAAATTGACGGATAATGCGACACACCCGGATGTGCCAAAAATTGACGGATACCGCGACATACCCGGATGTGCCAAAAATTGACAGATAAGGCGACATACCCGGATGTGGCAAAAATTGACTGATAAGGCGACACACCCGGATGTGCCAAAAATTGACGGACAAGGCGACATACCCGGATGTGCCAAAAATTGACGGATAAGGCGAGATATGCGGATGTGCCAAAAATTGACGTATAAGGCGACACACCCGGATGTGCCAAAAAATGACGGATAAGGCGACATACCCTGTTGTGCCAAAAATTGACAGATAAGGCAACATACTCGGATGTGCCAAAAATTAACGGATAAGGCGACATACCCGGATGTGCCAAAAATTGACGGATAAGGTGACATACCCGGATGTGCCAAAAATTGACGGATAAGGGGACATAGCCAGATGTGCCAAAAATTGACGGATAAGGCGACACTCCCGGATGTGCCAAAATTGACGGGTAAGGCGACATACCCGGATGTGCCAAAAATTGACGGATATGGCGACACATTCGGATGTGCCAAAAATTGACGGATAAGGCGACATACCTGGATTTGACAAAAATTGACGGGTAAGGCGACACACCCGGATGTGCCAAAAATTGACAGATAAGGCGACATACCCGGATGTGACAAAAATTGACGGATAAGGCGACATACTCGGATTTGCCAAAAATTGACGGATAAGGCAATATACCCGGATGTGCCAAAAATTGACGGATAAGGCGACATACCCGGCTGTGCCAAAAATTGACTGATAAGTCGAAATACCCGGATGTGCCAAAAATTGGCGGATAGGGTGACATACCCGGATGTGCCAAAAATTGACGGATAAGGCGACATACTCGGATTTGCCAAAAATTGACGGATAAGGCGACATACCCAGATGTGCCAAAAATTGACGGATAATGCGACACACCCGGATGTGCCAAAAATTGACGGATACCGCGACATACCCGGATGTGCCAAAAATTGACGGATAAGACGACATACCCGGATGTGCCAAAAATTGACTGATAAGGCGACACACCCGGATGTGCCAAAAATTGACGGATAAGGCGACACACCCGGATGTGCCAAAAATTGACGGATAAGGCGAGATACGCGGATGTGCCAAAAATTGACGGATAAGGCTACACACCCGGATGTGCCAAAAATTGACGGATAAGGCGACATACCCTGTTGTGCCAAAAATTGACGGATAAGGCAACATACTCGGATGTGCCAAAAATTAACGGATAAGGCGACATACCCGGATGTGCCAAAAATTGACGGATAAGGTGACATACCCGGAAGTGCCAAAAATTGACGGATAAGGGGACATAGCCAGATGTGCCAAAAATTGACGGGTAAGGCGACATACCCGGATGTGCCAAAAATTGACGGATAAGGCGACACACCCGGATGTGCCAAAATTGACGGGTAAGGCGACATACCCTGATTTGCCAAAAATTGACGGATATGGCGACACAATCGCATGTGCCAAAAATTGACGGATAAGGCGACATACCTGGATTTGACAAAAATTGACGGATAAGGCGACACACCCGGATGTGCCAAATATTGACGGATAAGGCGAGATACGCGGATGTGCCAAAAATTGACGGATAAGGCTACACACCCGGATGTGCCAAAAATTGACTGATAAGGCGACATACCCTGTTGTGCCAAAAATTGACGGATAAGGCAACATACTCGGATGTACCAAAAATTAACGGATAAGGCGACATACCCGGATGTGCCAAAAATTGACGGATAAGGTGACATACCCGGGTGTGCCAAAAATTGACGGATAAGGGGACATAGCCAGATGTGCCAAAAATTGACGGGTAAGGCGACATACCCGGATGTGCCAAAAATTGACGGATAAGGCGACACACCCGGATGTGCCAAAATTGACGGGTAAGGCGACATACCCGGATTTGCCAAAAATTGACGGATATGGCGACACAATCGCATGTGCCAAAAATTGACGGATAAGGCGACATACCTGGATTTGACAAAAATTGACGGATAAGGCGACACACCCGGATGTGCCAAAAATTGACAGATAAGGCGACCTACCCGGATGTGCCAAAAATTGATGGATAAGGCGACATACTCGGATTTGCCAAAAATTGACGGATAAGGCGATATACCTGGATGTGCCAAAAACTGACGGATAATGCGACACACCCGGATGTGCCAAAAATTGACGGATAAGGCGACACAACCGGATGTGCCAAAAAATGACGGATAAGACGACACGCCCGGATGTGCCAAAAAATGACTGATAAGGCAACACACGTGGATGTGCCAAAAATTGACGGATAAGGCGACATACCCGGATGTGCCAAAAATTGACTGATAAGGCAAAATACCCGGATGTGCCAAAAATTGGCGGATAGGGCGACATACCCGGATGTGCCAAAAATTGACGGATAAGGCAACATACTCGGACATGCCAAAAATTGACGGATAAGGCGACATACCCGGATGTGCCAAAAATTGACGGATACCGCGATATACCCGGATGTGCCAAAAATTGACGGATAAGACGACATACCCGGATGTGCCAAAAATTGACTGATAAGGCGACACACCCGGATGTGCCAAAAATTGACGGATAAGGCGCCACACCCGGATGTGCCAAAAATTGCCGGATAAGGCGAGATACACGGATGTGCCAAAAATTGACGGATAGGGCGACACACCCGGATGTGCCAAAAATTGACGGATAAGGCGACATACCCTGTTGTGCCAAAAATTGACGGATAAGGCAACATACTAGGATGTACCAAAAACTAATGGATAAGGCGACATACCCGGATGTGCCAAAAATTGACGGATAAGGTGACATACCCGGATGTGCCAAAAATTGACGGATAAGGCGACATACCTGGATTTGACAAAAATTGACGGATAAGGCGAGACACCAGGATGTGCCAAAAATTGACAGATAAGGCGACATACCCGGATGTGCCAAAAATTGACGGATAAGGCGACATACCCGGATGTGCCAAAAATTGACTGATAAGGCTAAATACCCGGATGTGCCAAAAATTGACGGATAAGGCAACATACTCGGACATGCCAAAAATTGACGGATAAGGCGACATACCCGGATGTGCCAAAAATTGACGGATACCGCGACATACCCGGATGTGCCAAAAATTAACGGATAAGACGACATACCCGGATGTGCCAAAAATTGACTGATAAGGCGACACACCCGGATGTGCCAAAAATTGACGGATAAGGCGCCACACCCGGATGTGCCAAAAATTGCCGGATAAGGCGAGATACGCGGATGTGCCAAAAATTGACGGATAGGGCGACACACCCGGATGTGCCAAAAATTGACGGATAAGGCGACATTCCCTGTTGTGCCAAAAATTGACGGATAAGGCAACATACTCGGATGTGCCAAAAATTAATGGAAAAGGCGACACACCCGGATGTGCCAAAATTGACGGGTAAGGCGACATACCCGGATTTGCCAAAAATTGACGGATATGGCGACACAATCGCATGTGCCAAAAATTGACGGATAAGGCGACATACCTGGATTTGACAAAAATTGACGGATAG
Source organism: Leucoraja ocellata (assembly GCA_036785375.1). Lineage (NCBI taxonomy): Eukaryota > Metazoa > Chordata > Chondrichthyes > Rajiformes > Rajidae > Leucoraja > Leucoraja ocellata. The sequence continues at coordinate 42,094 of JAWMAR010001093.1, forward strand.
GGCGACACACCCGGATGTGCCAAAAATTGACAGATAAGGCGACATACCCAGATGTGCCAAAAATTGACGGATAAGGCGACATACTCGGATTTGCCAAAAATTGACGGATAAGGCGATATACCTGGATGTGCCAAAAACTGACGGATAATGCGACACACCCGGATGTGCCAAAAATTGACGGATACCGCGACATACCCGGATGTGCCAAAAATTGACGGATAAGGCGACACACCCGGTTGTGCCAAAAAATGACGGATAAGACGACACGCCCGGATGTGCCAAAAAATGACTGATAAGGCAACACACTCGGATGAGCCAAAAATTGACAGATAAGGCGATACACCCGGATGTGCCAAAAATTGATGGATAAGGCGACATACCCGGATGTGCCAAAAATTGACTGATAAGGCAAAATACCCGGATGTGCCAAAAATTGGCGGATAGGGCGACATACCCGGTTGTGCCAAAAATTGACGGATAAGGCAACATACTCGGACATGCCAAAAATTGACGGATAAGGCGACATACCTGGATTTGACAAAAATTGACGGATAAGGCGAGACACCAGGATGTGCCAAAAATTGACAGATAAGGCGACATACCCGGATGTGCCAAAAATTGACGGATAAGGCGACATACCCGGATGTGCCAAAAATTGACTGATAAGGCGAAATACCCGGATGTGCCAAAAATTGGCGGATAGGGCGACATACCCGGATGTGCCAAAAATTGACGGATAAGGCAACATACTCGGACATGCCAAAAATTGACGGATAAGGCGACATACCCGGATGTGCCAAAAATTGACGGATACCGCGACATACCCGGATGTGCCAAAAATTAACGGATAAGACGACATACCCGGATGTGCCAAAAATTGACGGATATGGCGACACAATCGCATGTGCCAAAAATTGACGGATAAGGCGACATACCTGGATTTGACAAAAATTGACGGATAAGGCGACACACCCGGATGTGCCAAAAATTGACAGATAAGGCGACATACCCGGATGTGCCAAAAATTGACGGATACCGCAACATACCCGGATGTGCCAAAAATTGACGGATAAGGCGACACACCCGGTTGTGACAAAAAATGACGGATAAGACGACACGCCCGGATGTGCCAAAAAATGACTGATAAGGCAACACACGCGGATGAGCCAAAAATTGACAGATAAGGCGATACACCCGGATGTGCCAAAAATTGACGGATAAGGCGACATACCCGAATGTGCCAAAAATTGACTGATAAGGCAAAATACCCGGATGTGCCAAAAATTGGCGGATAGGGCGACATACCCGGATGTGCCAAAAATTGACGGATAAGGCAACATACTCGGACATGCCAAAAATTGACGGATAAGGCGACATACCCGGATGTGCCAAAAATTGACGGATACCGCGATATACCCGGATGTGCCAAAAATTGACGGATAAGACGACATACCCGGATGTGCCAAAAATTGACTGATAAGGCGACACACCCGGATGTGCCAAAAATTGACGGATAAGGCGCCACACCCGGATGTGCCAAAAATTGCCGGATAAGGCGAGATACGCGGATGTGCCAAAAATTGACGGATAGGGCGACACACCCGGATGTGCCAAAAATTGACGGATAAGGCGACATATCCTGTTGTGCCAAAAATTGACGGATAAGGCAACATACTAGGATGTACCAAAAATTAATGGATAAGGCGACATACCCGGATGTGCCAAAAATTGACGGATAAAGTGACATACCCGGATGTGCCAAAAATTGACGGATAAGGCGACATACCTGGATTTGACAAAAATTGACGGATAAGGCGAGACACCAGGATGTGCCAAAAATTGACAGATAAGGCGACATACCCGGATGTGCCAAAAATTGATGGATAAGGCGACATACCCGGATGTGCCAAAAATTGACTGATAAGGCGAAATACCCGGATGTGCCAAAAATTGGCGGATAGGGTGACATACCCGGATGTGCCAAAAATTGACGGATAAGGCAACATACTCGGACATGCCAAAAATTGACGGATAAGGCGACATACCCGGATGTGCCAAAAATTGACGGATACCGCGACATACCCGGATGTGCCAAAAATTAACGGATAAGACGACATACCCGGATGTGCCAAAAATTGACTGATAAGGCGACACACCCGGATGTGCCAAAAATTCACGGATAAGGCGCCACACCCGGATGTGCCAAAAATTGCCGGATAAGGCGAGATACGCGGATGTGCCAAAAATTGACGGATAGGGCGACACACCCGGATGTGCCAAAAATTGACGGATAAGGCGACATTCCCTGTTGTGCCAAAAATTGACGGATAAGGCAACATACTCGGATGTGCCAAAAATTAATGGATAAGGCGACATACCCGGATGTGCCAAAAATTGACGGATAAGGTGACATACCCGGATGTGCCAAAAATTGATGGATAAGGGGACATACCCAGATGTGCCAAAAATTGACGGGAAAGGCGACATACCGGATGTGCCAAAAATTGACGGATAAGGGTAAATACCCGGTTGTGCCAAAAGTTGACGGATATGGCGACATAACCGGATGTGCCAAAAATTGACGAATAAGGCGACATACCTGGATTTGACAAAAATTGACGGATAAGGCGAGACACCCGGATGTGCCAAAAATTGACAGATAAGGCGACATACCCGGATGTGCCAAAAATTGACTGATAAGGCAAAATACCCGGATGTGCCAAAAATTGGCGGATAGGGCGACATACCCGGATGTGCCAAAAATTGACGGATAAGGCAACATACTCGGACATGCCAAAAATTGACGGATAAGGCGACATACCTGGATTTGACAAAAATTGACGGATAAGGCGAGACACCAGGATGTGCCAAAAATTGACAGATAAGGCGACATACCCGGATGTGCCAAAAATTGACGGATAAGGCGACATACCCGGATGTGCCAAAAATTGACTGATAAGGCGAAATACCCGGATGTGCCAAAAATTGGCGGATAGGGCGACATACCCGGATGTGCCAAAAATTGACGGATAAGGCAACATACTCGGACATGCCAAAAATTGACGGATAAGGCGACATACCTGGATGTGCCAAAAATTGACGGATACCGCGACATACCCGGATGTGCCAAAAATTAACGGATAAGACGACATACCCGGATGTGCCAAAAATTGACGGATATGGCGACACAATCGCATGTGCCAAAAATTGACGGATAAGGCGACATACCTGGATTTGACAAAAATTGACGGATAAGGCGACACACCCGGATGTGCCAAAAATTGACAGATAAGGTGACATACCCGGATGTGCCAAAAATTGACGGATAAGGCGACATACTCGGATTTGCCAAAAATTGACGGATAAGGCGATATACCTGGATGTGCCAAAAACTGACGGATAATGCGACACACCCGGATGTGCCAAAAATTGACGGATACCGCAACATACCCGGATGTGCCAAAAATTGACGGATAAGGCGACACACCCGGTTGTGACAAAAAATGACGGATAAGACGACACGCCCGGATGTGCCAAAAAATGACTGATAAGGCAACACACGCGGATGAGCCAAAAATTGACAGATAAGGCGATACACCCGGATGTGCCAAAAATTGACGGATAAGGCGACATACCCGAATGTGCCAAAAATTGACTGATAAGGCAAAATACCCGGATGTGCCAAAAATTGGCGGATAGGGCGACATACCCGGATGTGCCAAAAATTGACGGATAAGGCAACATACTCAGACATGCCAAAAATTGACGGATAAGGCGACATACCCGGATGTGCCAAAAATTGACGGATACCGCGATATACCCGGATGTGCCAAAAATTGACGGATAAGACGACATACCCGGATGTGCCAAAAATTGACTGATAAGGCGACACACCCGGATGTGCCAAAAATTGACGGATAAGGTGCCACACCCGGATGTGCCAAAAATTGCCGGATAAGGCGAGATACGCGGATGTGCCAAAAATTGACGGATAGGGCGACACACCCGGATGTGCCAAAAATTGACGGATAAGGCGACATATCCTGTTGTGCCAAAAATTGACGGATAAGGCAACATACTAGGATGTACCAAAAATTAATGGATAAGGCGACATACCCGGATGTGCCAAAAATTGACGGATAAAGTGACATACCCGGATGTGCCAAAAATTGACGGATAAGGCGACATACCTGGATTTGACAAAAATTGACGGATAAGGCGAGACACCAGGATGTGCCAAAAATTGACAGATAAGGCGACATACCCGGATGTGCCAAAAATTGATGGATAAGGCGACATACCCGGATGTGCCAAAAATTGACTGATAAGGCGAAATACCCGGATGTGCCAAAAATTGGCGGATAGGGTGACATACCCGGATGTGCCAAAAATTGACGGATAAGGCAACATACTCGGACATGCCAAAAATTGACGGATAAGGCGACATACCCGGATGTGCCAAAAATTGACGGATACCGCGACATACCCGGATGTGCCAAAAATTAACGGATAAGACGACATACCCGGATGTGCCAAAAATTGACTGATAAGGCGACACACCCGGATGTGCCAAAAATTGACGGATAAGGCGCCACACCCGGATGTGCCAAAAATTGCCGGATAAGGCGAGATACGCGGATGTGCCAAAAATTGACGGATAGGGCGACACACCCGGATGTGCCAAAAATTGACGGATAAGGCGACATTCCCTGTTGTGCCAAAAATTGACGGATAAGGCAACATACTCGGATGTGCCAAAAATTAATGGATAAGGCGACATACCCGGATATGCCAAAAATTGACGGATAAGGTGACATACCCGGATGTGCCAAAAATTGATGGATAAGGGGACATACCCAGATGTGCCAAAAATTGACGGGAAAGGCGACATACCGGATGTGCCAAAAATTGACGGATAAGGGTAAATACCCGGTTGTGCCAAAAGTTGACGGATATGGCGACATAACCGGATGTGCCAAAAATTGACGAATAAGGCGACATACCTGGATTTGACAAAAATTGACGGATAAGGCGAGACACCCGGATGCGCCAAAAATTGACAGATAAGGCGACATACCCGGATGTGCCAAAAATTGACGGATAAGGCGACATACCCGAATGTGCCAAAAATTGACTGATAAGGCAAAATACCCGGATGTGCCAAAAATTGGCGGATAGGGCGACATACCCGGATGTGCCAAAAATTGACGGATAAGGCAACATACTCGGACATGCCAAAAATTGACGGATAAGGCGACATACCCGGATGTGCCAAAAATTGACGGATACCGCGATATACCCGGATGTGCCAAAAATTGACGGATAAGACGACATACCCGGATGTGCCAAAAATTGACTGATAAGGCGACACACCCGGATGTGCCAAAAATTGACGGATAAGGCGCCACACCCGGATGTGCCAAAAATTGCCGGATAAGGCGAGATACGCGGATGTGCCAAAAATTGACGGATAGGGCGACACACCCGGATGTGCCAAAAATTGACGGATAAGGCGACATATCCTGTTGTGCCAAAAATTGACGGATAAGGCAACATACTAGGATGTACCAAAAATTAATGGATAAGGCGACATACCCGGATGTGCCAAAAATTGACGGATAAAGTGACATACCCGGATATGCCAAAAATTGACGGATAAGGCGACATACCTGGATTTGACAAAAATTGACGGATAAGGCGAGACACCAGGATGTGCCAAAAATTGACAGATAAGGCGACATACCCGGATGTGCCAAAAATTGATGGATAAGGCGACATACCCGGATGTGCCAAAAATTGACTGATAAGGCGAAATACCCGGATGTGCCAAAAATTGGCGGATAGGGTGACATACCCGGATGTGCCAAAAATTGACGGATAAGGCAACATACTCGGACATGCCAAAAATTGACGGATAAGGCGACATACCCGGATGTGCCAAAAATTGACAGATACCGCGACATACCCGGATGTGCCAAAAATTAACGGATAAGACGACATACCCGGATGTGCCAAAAATTGACTGATAAGGCGACACACCCGGATGTGCCAAAAATTGACGGATAAGGCGCCACACCCGGATGTGCCAAAAATTGCCGGATAAGGCGAGATACGCGGATGTGCCAAAAATTGACGGATAGGGCGACACACCCGGATGTGCCAAAAATTGACGGATAAGGCGACATTCCCTGTTGTGCCAAAAATTGACGGATAAGGCAACATACTCGGATGTGCCAAAAATTAATGGATAAGGCGACATACCCGGATGTGCCAAAAATTGACGGATAAGGTGACATACCCGGATGTGCCAAAAATTGATGGATAAGGGGACATACCCAGATGTGCCAAAAATTGACGGGAAAGGCGACATACCGGATGTGCCAAAAATTGACGGATAAGGGTAAATACCCGGTTGTGCCAAAAGTTGACGGATATGGCGACATAACCGGATGTGCCAAAAATTGACGAATAAGGCGACATACCTGGATTTGACAAAAATTGACGGATAAGGCGAGACACCCGGATGTGCCAAAAATTGACAGATAAGGCGACATACCCGGATGTGCCAAAAATTGACTGATAAGGCAAAATACCCGGATGTGCCAAAAATTGGCGGATAGGGCGACATACCCGGATGTGCCAAAAATTGACGGATAAGGCAACATACTCGGACATGCCAAAAATTGACGGATAAGGCGACATACCTGGATTTGACAAAAATTGACGGATAAGGCGAGACACCAGGATGTGCCAAAAATTGACAGATAAGGCGACATACCCGGATGTGCCAAAAATTGACGGATAAGGCGACATACCCGGATGTGCCAAAAATTGACTGATAAGGCGAAATACCCGGATGTGCCAAAAATTGGCGGATAGGGCGACATACCCGGATGTGCCAAAAATTGACGGATAAGGCAACATACTCGGACATGCCAAAAATTGACGGATAAGGCGACATACCTGGATGTGCCAAAAATTGACGGATACCGCGACATACCCGGATGTGCCAAAAATTAACGGATAAGACGACATACCCGGATGTGCCAAAAATTGACGGATATGGCGACACAATCGCATGTGCCAAAAATTGACGGATAAGGCGACATACCTGGATTTGACAAAAATTGACGGATAAGGCGACACACCCGGATGTGCCAAAAATTGACAGATAAGGTGACATACCCGGATGTGCCAAAAATTGACGGATAAGGCGACATACTCGGATTTGCCAAAAATTGACGGATAAGGCGATATACCTGGATGTGCCAAAAACTGACGGATAATGCGACACACCCGGATGTGCCAAAAATTGACGGATACCGCAACATACCCGGATGTGCCAAAAATTGACGGATAAGGCGACACACCCGGTTGTGACAAAAAATGACGGATAAGACGACACGCCCGGATGTGCCAAAAAATGACTGATAAGGCAACACACGCGGATGAGCCAAAAATTGACGGATAAGGCGATACACCCGGATGTGCCAAAAATTGACGGATAAGGCAACATACTAGGATGTACCAAAAATTAATGGATAAGGCGACATACCCGGATGTGCCAAAAATTGACGGATAAAGTGACATACCCGGATGTGCCAAAAATTGACGGATAAGGCGACATACCTGGATTTGACAAAAATTGACGGATAAGGCGAGACACCAGGATGTGCCAAAAATTGACAGATAAGGCGACATACCCGGATGTGCGAAAAATTGATGGATAAGGCGACATACCCGGATGTGCCAAAAATTGACTGATAAGGCGAAATACCCGGATGTGCCAAAAATTGGCGGATAGGGTGACATACCCGGATGTGCCAAAAATTGACGGATTAGGCAACATACTCGGACATGCCAAAAATTGACGGATAAGGCGACATACCCGGATGTGCCAAAAATTGACAGATACCGCGACATACCCGGATGTGCCAAAAATTAACGGATAAGACGACATACCCGGATGTGCCAAAAATTGACTGATAAGGCGACACACCCGGATGTGCCAAAAATTGACGGATAAGGCGCCACACCCGGATGTGCCAAAAATTGCCGGATAAGGCGAGATACGCGGATGTGCCAAAAATTGACGGATAGGGCGACACACCCGGATGTGCCAAAAATTGACGGATAAGGCGACATTCCCTGTTGTGCCAAAAATTGACGGATAAGGCAACATACTCGGATGTGCCAAAAATTAATGGATAAGGCGACATACCCGGATATGCCAAAAATTGACGGATAAGGTGACATACCCGGATGTGCCAAAAATTGATGGATAAGGGGACATACCCAGATGTGCCAAAAATTGACGGGAAAGGCGACATACCGGATGTGCCAAAAATTGACGTATAAGGGTAAATACCCGGTTGTGCCAAAAGTTGACGGATATGGCGACATAACCGGATGTGCCAAAAATTGACGAATAAGGCGACATACCTGGATTTGACAAAAATTGACGGATAAGGCGAGACACCCGGATGCGCCAAAAATTGACGGATAAGGCGACATACCCGGATGTGCCAAAAATTGACTGATAAGGCGAAATACCCGGATGTGCCAAAAATTGGCGGATAGGGCAACATACCCGGATGTGCCAAAAATTGACGGATAAGGCAACATACTCGGACATGCCAAAAATTGACGGATAAGGCGACATACCCGAATGTGCCAAAAATTGACTGATAAGGCAAAATACCCGGATGTGCCAAAAATTGGCGGATAGGGCGACATACCCGGATGTGCCAAAAATTGACGGATAAGGCAACATACTCGGACATGCCAAAAATTGACGGATAAGGCGACATACCCGGATGTGCCAAAAATTGACGGATACCGCGATATACCCGGATGTGCCAAAAATTGACGGATAAGACGACATACCCGGATGTGCCAAAAATTGACTGATAAGGCGACACACCCGGATGTGCCAAAAATTGACGGATAAGGCGCCACACCCGGATGTGCCAAAAATTGCCGGATAAGGCGAGATACGCGGATGTGCCAAAAATTGACGGATAGGGCGACACACCCGGATGTGCCAAAAATTGACGGATAAGGCGACATATCCTGTTGTGCCAAAAATTGACGGATAAGGCAACATACTAGGATGTACCAAAAATTAATGGATAAGGCGACATACCCGGATGTGCCAAAAATTTACGGATAAAGTGACATACCCGGATGTGCCAAAAATTGACGGATAAGGCGACATACCTGGATTTGACAAAAATTGACGGATAAGGCGAGACACCAGGATGTGCCAAAAATTGACAGATAAGGCGACATACCCGGATGTGCGAAAAATTGATGGATAAGGCGACATACCCGGATGTGCCAAAAATTGACTGATAAGGCGAAATACCCGGATGTGCCAAAAATTGGCGGATAGGGTGACATACCCGGATGTGCCAAAAATTGACGGATTAGGCAACATACTCGGACATGCCAAAAATTGACGGATAAGGCGACATACCCGGATGTGCCAAAAATTGACAGATACCGCGACATACCCGGATGTGCCAAAAATTAACGGATAAGACGACATACCCGGATGTGCCAAAAATTGACTGATAAGGCGACACACCCGGATGTGCCAAAAATTGACGGATAAGGCGCCACACCCGGATGTGCCAAAAATTGCCGGATAAGGCGAGATACGCGGATGTGCCAAAAATTGACGGATAGGGCGACACACCCGGATGTGCCAAAAATTGACGGATAAGGCGACATTCCCTGTTGTGCCAAAAATTGACGGATAAGGCAACATACTCGGATGTGCCAAAAATTAATGGATAAGGCGACATACCCGGATGTGCCAAAAATTGACGGATAAGGTGACATACCCGGATGTGCCAAAAATTGATGGATAAGGGGACATACCCAGATGTGCCAAAAATTGACGGGAAAGGCGACATACCGGATGTGCCAAAAATTGACGGATAAGGGTAAATACCCGGTTGTGCCAAAAGTTGACGGATATGGCGACATAACCGGATGTGCCAAAAATTGACGAATAAGGCGACATACCTGGATTTGACAAAAATTGACGGATAAGGCGAGACACCCGGATGTGCCAAAAATTGACAGATAAGGCGACATACCTGGATGCGCCAAAAATTGACGGATAAGGCGACATACCCGGATGTGCCAAAAATTGACTGATAAGGCGAAATACCCGGATGCCAAAAATTGGCGGATAGGGCAACATACCCGAATGTGCCAAAAATTGACGGATAAGGCAACATACTCGGACATGCCAAAAATTGACGGATAAGGCGAAATACCCTGATGTGCCAAAAATTGACGGATACCGCGACATACCCGGATGTGCCGAAAATTGACGGATAAGACGACATACCCGGATGTGCCAAAAATTGACTGATAAGGCGACACACCCGGATGTGCCAAAAATTGACGGATAAGGCGCCACATCCGGATGTGCCAAAAATTGACGGGTAAGGCGACATACCGGATGTGCCAAAAATTGACGGATAAGGGGACATACCCGATTGTGCCAAAAGTTGACGGATAAGGCGACATACCCGGATGTGCCAAAAATTTACGGATAAGGCGACATACCTGGATTTGACAAAAATTGACGGATAAGGCGAAATACCCGGATGTGCCAAAAATTGGCGGATCGGGCGACATACCCGGATGTGCCAAAAATTGACGGATAAGGTGACATACCTGGATGTGCCAAAAATTGACGGATAAGGCGACATACCCTGTTGTGCCAAAAATTGACGGATAAGGCAACATACTCGGATGTGCCAAAAATTAATGGATAAGGCGACATACCCGGATGTGCCAAAAATTGACGGATAAGGTGACATACCCTGTTGTGCCAAAAATTGACGGATAAGGCAACATACTCGGATGTGCCAAAAATTAATGGATAAGGCGACATACCCGGATGTGCCAAAAATTGACGGATAAGGTGACATACCCGGATGTGCCAAAAATTGACGGATAAGGGGACATACCCAGATGTGCCAAAAATTGACGGGTAAGGCGACATACACGGATGTGCCAAAAATTGACGGATAAGGGGACATACCCGGTTGTGTCAAAAGTTGACGGATAAGGCGACATACCCGGATGTGACAAAAATTGACGGATAAGGCGACATACCTGGATTTGACAAAAATTGACGGATAAGGCGAGACACCCGGATGTGCCAAAAATTGACAGATAAGGCGACATACCCGGATGTGCCAAAAATTGACGGTAAGGCGACATACCCGGATGTGCCAAAAATTGACTGCTAAGGTGAAATACACGGATGTGCCAAAAATTGGCGGATAATGCGACACACCCGGATGTGCCAAAAATTGACGGATACCGCGACATACCCGGATGTGCCAAAAATTGACGGATAAGGCGACATACCCTGTTGTGCCAAAAATTGACGGATAAGGCAACATACTCGGATGTGCCAAAAATTAATGGATAAGGCGACATACCCGGATGTGCCAAAAATTGACGGATAAGGCGACATACCTGGATTTGACAAAAAATGACGGACAAGGCGAGACACCCGGATGTGCCAAAAATTGACAGATAAGGCGACATACCCGGATGTGCCAAAAATTGACAGATAAGGCGACATACCCGGATGTGCCAAAAATTGACTGATAAGGCGAAATACCCGGATTTGCCAAAAATTGGCGGATAGGGTGACATACCCGGATGTGCCAAAAATTGACGGATAAGGCGACATACCCGGATGTGCCAAATATTGACGGATGAGGCGACACACCCGGATGTGCCAAAAATTGACGGATACCGCGACATACCCGGATGTGCCAAAAATTGACGGATAAGGCGACACAGCCGGATGAGCCAAAAATTGACGGATAAGGCGACATACTCGGATTTGCCAAAAATTGACTGATAAGGCGACATACCCGGATGTGCCAAATATTGACGGATAAGGCGACACACCCGGATGAGCCAAAAATTGACGGATACCGCGACATACCCGGATGTGCCAAAAATTGACGGATAAGGCGACACACCCGGATGTGCCAAAAATTGACAGATAAGGCGACACCCCCGGATCTGCCAAAAATTGACGGCTATGGCGACACGTTCGGATGTGCCAAAAATTGATGGATAAGGCGACACACCCGGATGTGCCAAAAATAGACGGATAAGGCGACATACCCGGATGTGCCAAAAATTGACGGATAAGGCGAAATCCCCGGATGTGCCAAAAATTGACGGGTAAGGCGATATATATCCGGATGTGCCAAAAATTGACGGATAAGGCGACACACCCGGATGTGCCAAAAATTGATGGAAAAGGCGAAATACCCGGATGTGCCAAAAATTGGCGGATCGGGCGACATACCCAGTTGTGCCAAAAATTGACGGATAAGGCGACATACTCGGATTTGCAAAAATTGACGGATAAGGCGACATACCCGGATGTGCCAAAAATTGACGGATACTGCGACACACCCAGATGTGCCAAAAATTGATGGATAAGGCGACACACTCGGATGTGCCAAAAATTGACGGATAAGGCGAGATACGCGGATGTGCCAAAAATTGTCAGATAAGGCGACACAAACGGATGAGCCAAAAATTGACGGATAAGGCGACATACTCGGATTTGCCAAAAATTGACTGATAAGGCGACATACCCGGATGTGCCAAATATTGACGGATGAGGCGACACACCCGGATGTGCCAAAAATTGACGGATACCGCGACATACCCGGATGTGCCAAAAATTGACGGATAAGGCGACACAGCCGGATGAGCCAAAAATTGACGGATAAGGCGACATACTCGGATTTGCCAAAAATTGACTGATAAGGCGACATACCCGGATGTGCCAAATATTGACGGATAAGGCGACACACCCGGATGAGCCAAAAATTGACGGATACCGCGACATACCCGGATGTGCCAAAAATTGACGGATAAGGCGACACACCCGGATGTGCCAAAAATTGACAGATAAGGCGACACCCCCGGATCTGCCAAAAATTGACGGCTATGGCGACACGTTCGGATGTGCCAAAAATTGACGGATAAGGCGACACACCCGGATGTGCCAAAAATAGACGGATAAGGCGACATACCCGGATGTGCCAAAAATTGACGGATAAGGCGAAATCCCCGGATGTGCCAAAAATTGACGGGTAAGGCGATATATATCCGGATGTGCCAAAAATTGACGGATAAGGCGACACACCCGGATGTGCCAAAAATTGATGGAAAAGGCGAAATACCCGGATGTGCCAAAAATTGACGGATAAGGCGACATACCCGGATGTGCCAAAAATTGACTGATAAGGCGAAATACCCGGATGCGCCAAAAATTGACGGATAAGGCGACACAAACGGATGAGCCAAAAATTGACGGATAAGGCGACATACTCGGATTTGCCAAAAATTGACTGATAAGGCAACATACCCGGATGTGCCAAATATTGACGGATGAGGCGACACACCCGGATGTGCCAAAAATTGACGGATACCGCGACATACCCGGATGTGCCAAAAATTGACGGATAAGGCGACACAGCCGGATGAGCCAAAAATTGACGGATAAGGCGACATACTCGGATTTGCCAAAATTTGACTGATAAGGCGACATACCCGGATGTGCCAAATATTGATGGATAAGGCGACACACCCGGATGAGCCAAAAATTGACGGATACCGTGACATACCCGGATGTGCCAAAAATTGACAGATAAGGCGACACCCCCGGATCTGCCAAAAATTGACGGCTATGGCGACACGTTCGGATGTGCCAAAAATTGACGGATAAGGCGACATACCCGGATGTGCCAAAAATTGACGGATAAGGCGAAATCCCCGGATGTGCCAAAAATTGACGGGTAAGGCGATATATATCCGGATGTGCAAAAATTGACGGATAAGGCGACACACCCGGATGTGCCAAAAATTGATGGAAAAGGCGAAATACCCGGATGTGCCAAAAATTGACGGATAAGGCGACATACCCGGATGTGCCAAAAATTGACTGATAAGGCGAAATACCCGGATGCGCCAAAAATTGACGGATAAGGCGACACACCCGGTTGTGCCCAAAAATGACGGATAAGACGACATACCTGGATGTGCCAAAAAATGACGGATAAGGCGACACACCCGGTTGTGCCAAAAATTGACGGATAAGGCGACACATCCGGATGTGCCAAAAATTGACGGATACCGAGACATACCCGGATGTGCCAAAATTTGACGGATAAGGCGACACACCCGGTTGTGCCAAAAAGTGACGGATAAGACGACATATCCAGATGTACCAAAAATTGATGGATAAGGCGACAAATCCGGATGTGCCAAAAATTGACGGAAATGGAGACACATCCAGATGTGCCAAAAATTGACGGATAAGGCGACACACCCGGATGTGCCAAAAATTGACGGATAAGGCGAAATACCCGGATGTGCCAAAAATTGACGGGTAAGGCGATATATATCCAGATGTGCCAAAAATTGACGGATCAGGCGACGTACCCGGATTTGACAAAAATTGACGGATAAGGCGAATTCCCCGTTGTGCCAAAAATTGACGGGTAAGGCGACACACCCGGATGTGCCAAAAATTTAAGGAAAAGGCGAAATACCCGGATGTGCCAAAAATTGACTGATAAGGCGACATACCCAGATGTGCCAAAAATTGGCGAATAGGGCGACATACCCGGATGTGCCAAAAATTGACGGATAAGGCGACATACTCGGATTTGCCAAAAATTGACGGATAAGGCGACATACCCGGTTGTGCCAAAAAATGACGGATAAGACGACATACCCGGACGTGCCAAAAAATGACTGATAAGGCGACACACCCGGATGTGCCAAAAATTGACGGATAAGGCGACACACCCGGATGTGCCAAAAATTGATGGATAAGGTGAGATACGCTGATGTGCCAAAAATTGACGGATAAGGCGACACACCCGGTTGTGCCAAAAATAGACGGATAAGGCGACACATCCGGATGTGCCAAAAATTGACGGATACCGCGACATACCCGGATGTGCCAAAAATTGACGGATAAGGCGACACACCCGGTTGTGCCAAAAAGTGACGGATAAGACGACATACACGGATGTGCCAAAAATTGACGGATAAGGCGACACACCCGGAGGTGCCAAAAATTGACGGATATGGCGACACAATCGGATGTGCGAAAAATTGACGGATAAGGCGACATACTCGGATTTGCCAAAAATTGACTGATAAGGCGACATACCCGGATGTGACAAATATTGACGGATAAGGCGACACACCCGGATGTGCCAAAAATTGGCGGATCGGGCGACATACCCGGATGTGCCAAAAATTGACGGATAAGGCGACATACTCGGATTTTCCAAAAATTGACGGATAAGGCGACATACCCGGATGTGCCAAAAATTGACGGATACTGCGACACACCCAGATGTGCCAAAAATTGACGGATAAGGCGACACACTCGGATGTGCCAAAAATTGACGGATAAGGCGAGATACGCGGATGTGCCAAAAATTGACGGATAAGGCGACACAGCTGGATGAGCCAAAAATTGACGGATAAGGCGACATACTCGGATTTGCCAAAAATTGACTGATAAGGCGACATACCCGGATGTGCCAAATATTGACGGATAAGGCGACACACCCGGATGAGCCAAAAATTGACGGATACCGCGACATACCCGGATGTGCCAAAAATTGACGGATAAGGCGACACAACCGGATGTGCCAAAAATTGACAGATAAGGCGACACCCCCGGATGTGCCAAAAATTTACGGCTATGGCGACACGTTCGGATGTGCCAAAAATTGACGGATAAGGCGACACACCCGGATGTGCCAAAAATAGACGGATAAGGCGACATACCCGGATGTGCCAAAAATTGACGGATAAGGCGAAATCCCCGGATGTGCCAAAAATTGACGGGTAAGGCGATATATATCCGGATGTGCCAAAAATTGACGGATAAGGCGACACACCCGGATGTGCCAAAAATTGACGGATAAGGCGACATACCTGGATGTGCCAAAAATTGACTGATAAGGCGAAATACCCAGATGCGCCAAAAATTGACGGATCAGGCGACACACCCGGTTGTGCCAAAAAATGACGGATAAGACGACATACCTGGATGTGCCAAAAAATGACGGATAATGCGACACACCCGGTTGTGTCAAAAATTGACGGATAAGGCGACACATCCGGATGTGCCAAAAATTGACGGATAAGGCGAAATACCCGGATGTGCCAAAAATTGACGGGTAAGGCGATATATATCCGGATGTGCCAAAAATTGACGGAT
Organism: Leucoraja ocellata; assembly: GCA_036785375.1. Classification (NCBI taxonomy): domain Eukaryota; kingdom Metazoa; phylum Chordata; class Chondrichthyes; order Rajiformes; family Rajidae; genus Leucoraja; species Leucoraja ocellata. The sequence continues at coordinate 58,409 of JAWMAR010001093.1, forward strand.
CAGGCGACGTACCCGGATTTGACAAAAATTGACGGATAAGGCGACACACCAGGATGTGCCAAAAATTGATGGATACGGCGACATACCCGGATTTTCCAAAAATTGACGGATAAGGCGACACACCCGGATGTGCCAACAATTGACGGATAAGGCGACACACCCGGATGTGCCAAAAATTGACGGATAAGTCGAAATCCCCGGATGTGCCAAAAATTGACGGGTAAGGCGATATATATCCGGATGTGCCAAAAATTGACGGGTAAGGCGACACACCCGGATGTGCCAAAAATTGAAGGAAAAGGCGAAATACCCGGATGTGCCAAAAATTGACTGATAAGGCGACATACCCAGATGTGCCAAAAATTGGCGGATAGGGCGACATACCCGGATGTGCCAAAAATTGACGGATAAGGCGACATACTCGGATTTGCCAAAAATTGACGGATAAGGCGACATACCCGGTTGTGCCAAAAAATGACGGATAAGACGACATACCCGGATGTGCCAAAAAATGACTGATAAGGCGACACACCCGGATGTGCCAAAAATTGACGGATAAGGCGACACACCCGGATGTGCCAAAAATTGATGGATAAAGTGAGATACGCGGATGTGCCAAAAATTGACGGATAAGGCGACACACCCGGTTGTGCCAAAAATTGACGGATAAGGCGACACATCCGGATGTGCCAAAAATTGACGGATACCGCGACATACCCGGATGTGCCAAAAATTGACGGATAAGGCGACACACCCGGTTGTGCCAAAAAGTGACGGATAAGACGACATACACGGATGTGCCAAAAATTGACGGATAAGGCGACACACCCGGATGTGCCAAAAATTGACGGATATGGCGACACAATCGGATGTGCCAAAAATTGACGGATAAGGCGACATACTCGGATTTGCCAAAAATTGACTGATAAGGCGACATACCCGGATGTGCCAAATATTGACGGATAAGGCGACACACCCGGATGTGCCAAAAATTGACGGATAAGGCGACACATCCGGATGTGCCAAAAATTGACGGATAAGGCGAAATCCCCGGATGTGCCAAAAATTGACGGGTAAGGCGATATATATCCGGATGTGCCAAAAATTGACGTGTAAGGCGACACACCCGGATGTGCCAAAAATTGAAGGAAAAGGCGAAATACCCGGATGTGCCAAAAATTGACTGATAAGGCGACATACCCAGATGTGCTAAAAATTGGCGGATAGGGCGACATACCCGGATGTGCCAAAAATTGACGGATAAGGCGACATACTCGGATTTGCCAAAAATTGACGGATAAGGCGACATACCCGGTTGTGCCAAAAAATGACGGATAAGACGACATACCCGGATGTGCCAAAAAATGACTCATAAGGCGACACACCCGGATGTGCCAAAAATTGACGGATAAGGCGACACACCCGGATGTGCCAAAAATTGATGGATAAGGTGAGATACGCGGATGTGCCAAAAATTGACGGATATGGCGACACACCCGGTTGTGCCAAAAATTGACGGATAAGGCGACACATCCGGATGTGCCAAAAATAGACGGATAAGGCGACATACCCGGATGTGCCAAAAATTGACGGATAAGGCGAAATCCCCGGATGTGCCAAAAATTGACGGGTAAGGCGATATATATCCGGATGTGCCAAAAATTGACGGATAAGGCGACACACCCGGATGTGCCAAAAATTGATGGAAAAGGCGAAATATCCGGATGTGCCAAAAATTGACGGATAAGGCGACATACCTGGATGTGCCAAAAATTGACTGATAAGGCGAAATACCCAGATGCGCCAAAAATTGACGGATCAGGCGACACACCCGGTTGTGCCAAAAAATGACGGATAAGACGACATACCTGGATGTGCCAAAAAAATGACGGATAAGGCGACACACCCGGTTGTGTCAAAAATTGACGGATAAGGCGACACATCCGGATGTGCCAAAAATTGACGGATAAGGCGAAATACCCGGATGTGCCAAAAATTGACGGGTAAGGCGATATATATCCGGATGTGCCAAAAATTGACGGATCAGGCGACGTACCCGGATTTGACAAAAATTGACGGATAATGCGACACACCAGGATGTGCCAAAAATTGATGGATACGGCGACATACCCGGATTTTCCAAAAATTGACGGATAAGGCGACACACCCGGATGTGCCAACAATTGACGGATAAGGCGACACACCCGGATGTGCCAAAAATTGACGGATAAGGCGAAATCCCCGGATGTGCCAAAAATTGACGGGTAAGGCGATATATATCCGGATGTGCCAAAAATTGACGGGTAAGGCGACACACCCGGATGTGCCAAAAATTGAAGGAAAAGGCGAAATACCCGGATGTGCCAAAAATTGACTGATAAGGCGACATACCCAGATGTGCCAAAAATTGGCGGATAGGGCGACATACCCGGATGTGCCAAAAATTGACGGATAAGGCGACATACTCGGATTTGCCAAAAATTGACGGATAAGGCGACATACCCGGTTGTGCCAAAAAATGACGGATAAGACGACATACCCGGATGTGCCAAAAAATGACTGATAAGGCGACACACCCGGATGTGCCAAAAATTGACGGATAAGGCGACACACCCGGATGTGCCAAAAATTGATGGATAAGGTGAGATACGCGGATGTGCCAAAAATTGACGGATAAGGCGACACACCCGGTTGTGCCAAAAATTGACGGATAAGGCGACACATCCGGATGTGCCAAAAATTGACGGATACCGCGACATACCCGGATGTGCCAAAAATTGACGGATAAGGCGACACACCCGGTTGTGCCAAAAAGTGACGGATAAGACGACATACACGGATGTGCCAAAAATTGACGGATAAGGCGACACACCCGGATATGCCAAAAATTGACGGATATGGCGACACAATCGGATGTGCCAAAAATTGACGGATAAGGCGACATACTCGGATTTGCCAAAAATTGACTGATAAGGCGACATACCCGGATGTGCCAAATATTGACGGATAAGGCGACACACCCGGATGTGCCAAAAATTGACGGATAAGGCGACACATCCGGATGTGCCAAAAATTGACGGATAAGGCGAAATCCCCGGATGTGCCAAAAATTGACGGGTAAGGCGATATATATCCGGATGTGCCAAAAATTGACGTGTAAGGCGACACACCCGGATGTGCCAAAAATTGAAGGAAAAGGCGAAATACCCGGATGTGCCAAAAATTGACTGATAAGGCGACATACCCAGATGTGCTAAAAATTGGCGGATAGGGCGACATACCCGGATGTGCCAAAAATTGACGGATAAGGCGACATACTCGGATTTGCCAAAAATTGACGGATAAGGCGACATACCCGGTTGTGCCAAAAAATGACGGATAAGACGACATACCCGGATGTGCCAAAAAATGACTCATAAGGCGACACACCCGGATGTGCCAAAAATTGACGGATAAGGCGACACACCCGGGTGTGCCAAAAATTGATGGATAAGGTGAGATACGCGGATGTGCCAAAAATTGACGGATAAGGCGACACACCCGGTTGTGCCAAAAATTGACGGATAAGGCGACACATCCGGATGTGCCAAAAATTGACGGATACCGCGACATACCCGGATGTGCCAAAAATTGACGGATAAGGCGACACACCCGGTTGTGCCAAAAAGTGACGGATAAGACGACATACACGGATGTGCCAAAAATTGACGGATAAGGCGACACGCCCGGAGGTGCCAAAAATTGATGGATATGGCGACACAATCGGATGTGCGAAAAATTGACGGATAAGGCGACCTACTCGGATTTGCCAAAAATTGACTGATAAGGCGACATACCCGGGTGTGCCAAATATTGACGGATAAGGCGACACACCCGGATGTGCCAAAAATTGACGGATATGGCGACACGTTCGGATGTGCCAAAAATTGACGGATAAGGCGACACACCCGGAGGTGCCAAAAATTGACGGATATGGCGACACAATCGGATGTGCCAAAAATTGACGGATAAGGCGACATACCCGGATGTGCCAAAAATTGACGGATAAAGCGACACACCCGGATGTGCCAAAAATTGACGGATAAGGCGACACCCCCGGATGTGCCAAAAATTGACGGATATGGCGACACGTTCGGATGTGCCAAAAATTGACGGATAAGGCGACACACCCGGATGTGCCAAAAATAGACGGATAAGGCGACATACCCGGATGTGCCAAAAATTGACGGATAAGGCGAAATGCCCGGATGTGCCAAAAATTGACGGGTAAGGCGATATATATCCGGATGTGCCAAAAATTGACGGATAAGGCGACACACCCGGATGTGCCAAAAATTGAAGGAAAAGGCGAAATACCCGGATGTGCCAAAAATTTATTGATAAGGCGACATACCCTGATGTGCCAAAAATTGACGGATAAGGCGACACAAACGGATGTGCCAAAAATTGACGGATAAGGCGACATACCCGGATGTGCCAAAAATTGACGGATAAGGCGACATACCCGGATGTGCCAAAAATTGACTGATAAGGCGAAATACCCGGATGTGCCAAAAATTGGCGGATAGGGCGACATACCCGGATGTGCCAAAAATTGACGGATAAGGCGATATACTCGGATTTGCCAAAAATTGACGGATAAGGCGACATACCCGGATGTGCCAAAAATTGAAGGATAATGCGACACACCCGGATATGCCAAAAATTGACGGATACCGCGACATACCCGGATGTGCCAAAAATTGACAGATAAGGCGACACACCCGGTTGTGCCAAAAAATGACGGATAAGACGACATGCCCGGATGTGCCAAAAAATGACTGATAAGGCGACACACCCAGATGTGCCAAAAATTGACGGATAAGGCGACACACCCGGATGTGCCAAAAATTGACGGATAAGGCGAGATACGCGGATGTGCCAAAAATTGTCGGATAAGGCGACACATACGGATGAGCCAAAAATTGACGGATAAGGCGACATACTCGGATTTGCCAAAAATTGACTGATAAGGCGACATACCCGGATGTGCCAAATATTGACGGATAAGGCGACACACCCGGATGTGCCAAAAATTGACGGATACCGCGACATACCCGGATGTGCCAAAAATTGACGGATAACGCGACACACCCGGATGTGCCAAAAATAGACGGATAAGGCGACATACCCGGATGTGCCAAAAATTGACGGATAAGGCGAAATCCCCGGATGTGCCAAAAATTGACGGGTAAGGCGATATATATCCGGATGTGCCAAAAATTGACGGATAAGGCGACACACCCGGATGTGCCAAAAATTGATGGAAAAGGCGAAATACCCGGATGTGCCAAAAATTGACTGATAAGGCGACATACCCGGATGTGCCAAAAATTGACGGATAAGGCGACATACCCGGATGTGCCAAAAATTGACGGATACCGAGACATACCCGGATGTGCCAAAAATTGACGGATAAGGCGACACACCCGGTTGTGCCAAAAAGTGACGGATAAGACGACATACCCAGATGTGCCAAAAATTGACGGATAAGGCGACACACCCGGATGTGCCAAAAATTGACGGATAAGGCGAAATACCCGGATGTGCCAAAAAATTGACGGGTAAGGCGATATATATCCGGATGTGCCAAAAATTGACGGATCAGGCGACATACCCGGATTTGACAAGAATTGACGGATAAGGAGAATTCCCCGTTGTGCCAAAAATTGACGGATAAAGTGACACACCCGGATGTGCCAAAAATTGACGGATAAGGCGACACACCCGGATGTGCCAAAAATTGACGGATAAGGCGAAATCCCTGGATGTGCCAAAAATTGACGGGTAAGGCGATATATATCCGGATGTGCCAAAAATTGACGGGTAAGGCGACACACCCGGATGTGCCATAAATTGAAGGAAAAGGCGAAATACCCGGATGTGCCAAAAATTGACTGAAAAGGCGACATACCCAGATGTGCCAAAAATTGGCGGATAGGGCGACATACCTGGATGTGCCAAAAATTGACAGATAAGGCGACATACTCGGATTTGCCAAAAATTGACGGATAAGGCGACATACCCGGTTGTGCCAAAAAATGACGGATAAGACGACATACCCGGATGTGCCAAAAAATGACTGATATGGCGACACACCCGGTTGTGCCAAAAATTGACGTATAAGGCGACACAACCGGATGTGCCAAAAATTGACGGATACCGCGACATACCCGGATGTTCCGAAAATTGACGGATAAGGCGACACACCCGGTTGTGCCAAAAAGTGATGGATAAGACGACATACACGGATGTGCCAAAAATTGACGGATAAGGCGACACACCCGGATGTGCCAAAAATTGACGGATGTGGCGACACAATCGGATGTGCCAAAAATTGACGGATAAGGCGACATACTCGGATTTGCCAAAAATTGACTGATAAGGCGACATACCCGGATGTGCCAAATATTGACGGATAAGGCGACACACACGGATGTGCCAAAAATTGACGGATAAGGCGACACACCCGGATGTGCCAAAAATTGACGGATAAGGCGAAATCCCCGGATGTGCCAAAAATTGACGGATATGGCGACACGTTCGGATGTGCCAAAAATTGACGGATAACGCGACACACCCGGATGTGCCAAAAATTGACGGATAAGGCGAAATCCCCGGATGTGCCAAAAATTGACGGGTAAGGCGATATATATCCGGATGTGCCAAAAATTGACGGATAAGGCGACACACCCGGATGTGCCAAAAATTGATGGAAAAGGCGAAATACCCGGATGTGCCAAAAATTGACTGATAAGGCGACATACCCGGATGTGCCAAAAATTGACGGATAAGGCGACATACCCGGATGTGCCAAAAATTGACGGATACCGAGACATACCCGGATGTGCCAAAAATTGACGGATAAGGCGACACACCCGGATGTGCCAAAAAATGACAGATAAGACGACACATCCGGATGTGCCAAAAATTGACGGATATGGCGACACATCCAGATGTGCCAAAAATTGACGGATAAGGCGACACACCCGGATGTGCCAAAAATTGACGGATAAGGCGAAATACCCGGATGTGCCAAAAATTGACGGGTAAGGCGATATATATCCGGATGTGCCAAAAATTGACGGATCAGGCGACATACCCGGATTTGACAAGAATTGACGGATAAGGAGAATTCCCCGATGTGCCAAAAATTGACGGATAAGGTGACACACCCGGATGTGCCAAAAATTGACGGATAAGGCGACACACCCGGATGTGCCAAAAATTGACGGATAAGGCGAAATCCCCGGATGTGCCAAAAATTGACGGGTAAGGCGATATATATCCGGATGTGCCAAAAATTGACGGGTAAGGCGACACACCCGGATGTGCCAAAAATTGAAGGAAAAGGCGAAATACCCGGATGTGCCAAAAATTGACTGATAAGGCGACATACCCAGATGTGCCAAAAATTGGCGGATAGGGCGACATACCCGGATGTGCCAAAAATTGACGGATAAGGCGACATACTCGGATTTGCCAAAAATTTACGGATAAGGCGACATTCCCGGTTTGCCAAAAAATGACGGATAAGACGACATACCCGGATGTGCCAAAAAATGACTGATAAGGCGACACACCCAGATGTGCCAAAAATTGACGGATAAGGCGACACACCCGGATGTGCCAAAAATTGATGGATAAGGTGAGATACGCGGATGTGCCAAAAATTGACGGATAAGGCGACACACCCGGTTGTGCCAAAAATTGACGGATAAGGCGACACATCCGGATGTGCCAAAAATTGACGGATACCGCGACATACCCGGATGTGCCAAAAATTGACGGATAAGGCGACACACCCGGTTGTGCCAAAAAGTGACGGATAAGACGACATACACGGATGTGCCAAAAATTGACGGATAAGGCGACACACCCGGATGTGCCAAAAATTGACGGATATGGCGACACAATCGGATGTGCCAAAAATTGACGGATAAGGCGACATACTCGGATTTGCCAAAAATTGACTGATAAGGCGACATACCCGGATGTGCCAAATATTGACGGATAAGGTGACACACCCGGATGTGCCAAAAATTGACGGATAAGGCGACACACCCGGATGTGCCAAAAATTGACGGATAAGGCGAAAACCCCGGATGTGCCAAAAATTGACGGGTAAGGCGATATATATCCGGATGTGCCAAAAATTGACGGGTAAGGCGACACACCATGATGAGCCAAAAATTGAAGGAAAACGCGAAATACCCGGATGTGCCAAAAATTGACTGATAAGGCGACATACCCAGATGTCCCAAAAATTGGCGGATAGGGCGACATACCCGGATGTGCCAAAAATTGACGGATAAGGCGACATACCCGGATGTGCCAAAAAATGACTGATAAGGCGACACACCCGGATGTGCCAAAAATTGACGGATAAGGCGACACATCCGGATGTGCCAAAAATTGATGGATAAGGTGAGATACGCGGATGTGCCAAAAATTGACGGATAAGGCGACATACCCGGATGTGCCAAAAATTGACGGATAAGGCGACACACCCGGTTGTGCCAAAAAGTGACGGATAAGACGACATACACGGATGTGCCAAAAATTGACGGATAAGGCGACACACCCGGATGTGCCAAAAATTGACGGATATGGCGACACAATCGGATGTGCCAAAAATTGACGGATAAGGCGACATACTCGGATTTGCCAAAAATTGACTGATAAGGCGACATACCCGGATGTGCAAAATATTGACGGATAAGGCGACACACCCGGATGTGCCAAAAATTGACGGATACCGCGACATACCCGGATGTGCCAAAAATTGACGGATAAGGCGACACACCCGGATGTGCCAAAAATTGACGGATAAGGCGACACCCCCGGATGTGCCAAAAATTGACGGATATGGCGACACGTTCGGATGTGCCAAAAATTGACGGATAAGGCGACACACCCGGATGTGCCAAAAATAGACGGATAAGGCGACACACCCGGATGTGCCAAAAATTGACGGATAAGGCGAAATCCCCGGATGTGCCAAAAATTGACGGGTAAGGCGATATATATCCGGATGTGCCAAAAATTGACGGATAAGGCGACACACCCGGATGTGCCAAAAATTGAAGGAAAAGGCGAAATACCCGGATGTGCCAAAAATTGAAGGAAAAGGCGAAATACCCGGATGTGCCAAAAATTGACGGTTAAGGCGAGATACTCGGATGTGCCAAAAGTTGACGGATAAGGCGACACACCCGGTTGTGCCAAAAATTGACGGATAAGGTGACACAACCGGATGTGCCAAAAAATTAACGGACACCGAGACATAAACGGATGTGCCAAAAATTGACGGATAAGGCGACACACCCGGTTGTGCCAAAAAGTGACGGATAATACGACATACCCAGATGTGCCAAAAATTGACGGATAAGGCGACACACCCGGATGTGCCAAAAATTGACGGATAAGGCGACACATACGGATGTGCCAAAAATTGACGGATATGGCGACACATCGAGATGTGCCAAAAATTGACGGATAAGGCGACACCCGGATGTGCCAAAAATTGACGGATAAGGCGAAATCCCCGGATGTGCCAAAAATTGACGGGTAAGGCGATATATATCCGGATGTGCCAAAAATTGACGGGTAAGGCGACACACCCGGATGTGCCAAAAATTGAAGGAAAAGGCGAAATACCCGGATGTGCCAAAAATTGACTGATAAGGCGACATACCCAGATGTGCCAAAAATTGGCGGATATGGCGACACAATCGGATGTGCCAAAAATTGACGGATAAGGCAACATACTCGGATTTGCCAAAAATTGACGGATAAGGCGACATACCCGGATTTGCCAAAAATTGACTGATAAGGCAACACACCCGGATGTGCCAAAAATTGACGGATAAGGCGACACACCCGGATGTGACAAAAATTGACGGATAAGGCGAAATCCCCGGATGTGCCAAAAATTGACGGGTAAGGCGAGATACTCGGATGTGCCAAAAGTTGACGGATAAGGCGACACACCCGGTTGTGCCAAAAATTGACGGATATGGTGACACAACCGGATGTGCCAAAAAATTAACGGACACCGAGACATAAACGGATGTGCCAAAAATTGACGGATAAGGCGACACACCCGGTTGTGCCAAAAAGTGACGGATAATACGACATACCCAGATGTGCCAAAAATTGACGGATAAGGCGACACACCCGGATGTGCCAAAAATTGACGGATAAGGCGACACATACGGATGTGCCAAAAATTGACGGATATGGCGACACATCGAGATGTGCCAAAAATTGACGGATAAGGCGACACCCGGATGTGCCAAAAATTGACGGATAAGGCGAAATCCCCGGATGTGCCAAAAATTGACGGGTAAGGCGATATATATCCGGATGTGCCAAAAATTGACGGGTAAGGCGACACACCCGGATGTGCCAAAAATTGAAGGAAAAGGCGAAATACCCGGATGTGCCAAAAATTGACTGATAAGGCGACATACCCAGATGTGCCAAAAATTGGCGGATAGGGCGACATACACGGATGTGCCAAAAATTGACAGATAAGGCGACATACTCGGATTTGACAAAAATTGACGGATAAGGCGACATACCCGGTTGTGCCAAAAAATGACGGATAAGACGACATACCCGGATGTGCCAAAAATTGACGGATAAGGCGACACACCCGGATGTGCCAAAAATTGACGGATATGGCGACACAATCGGATGTGCCAAAAATTGACGGATAAGGCAACATACTCGGATTTGCCAAAAATTGACTGATAAGGCAACATACCCGGATGTGCCAAATATTGACGGATAAGGCGACACACCCGGATGTGCCAAAAATTGACGGATAAGGCGACACACCCGGATGTGACAAAAATTGACGGATAAGGCGAAATCCCCGGATGTGCCAAAAATTGACGGGTAAGGCGATATATATCCGGATGTGCCAAAAATTGACGGGTAAGGCGGCACACCCAGATGTGCCAAAAATTGAAGGAAAAGGCGAAATACCCGGATGTGCCAAAAATTGACTGATAAGGCGACATACCCAGATGTGCCAAAAATTGGCGGATAGGGCGACATACCCGGATGTGCCAAAAATTGACGGATAAGGCGACATACTCGGATTTGCCAAAAATTGACGGATAAGGCGACATTCCCGGTTTGCCAAAAAATGACGGATAAGACGACATACCCGGATGTGCCAAAAAATGACTGATAAGGCGACACACCCGGATGTGCCAAAAATTGACGGATAAGGCGACACACCCGGATGTGCCAAAAATTGATGGATAAGGTGAGATACGCGGATGTGCCAAAAATTGACGGATAAGGCGACACACCCGGTTGTGCCAAAAATTGACGGATAAGGCGACACATCCGGATGTGCCAAATATTGACGGATACCGCGACATACCCGGATGTGCCAAAAATTGACGGATAAGGCGACACACCCGGTTGTGCCAAAAAGTGACGGATAAGACGACATACACGGATGTGCCAAAAATTGACGGATAAGGCGACACACCCGGATGTGCCAAAAATTGACGGAAATGGCGACACAATCGGATGTGCCAAAAATTGACGGATAAGGCGACATACTCGGATTTGCCAAAAATTGACTGATAAGGCGACATACCCGGATGTGCCAAATATTGACGGATAAGGTGACACACCCGGATGTGCCAAAAATTGACGGATAAGGCGACACACCCGGATGTGCCAAAAATTGACGGATAAGGCGAAATCCCCGGATGTGCCAAAAATTGACGGGTAAGGCGATATATATCCGGATGTGCCAAAAATTGACGGGTAAGGCGACACACCCTGATGAGCCAAAAATTGAAGGAAAACGCGAAATACCCGGATGTGCCAAAAATTGACTGATAAGGTGACATACCCAGATGTGCCAAAAATTGGCGGATAGGGCGACATACCCGGATGTGCCAAAAATTGACGGATAAGGCGACATACTCGGATTTGCCAAAAATTGACGGATAAGGCGACATACCCGGTTGTGCCAAAAAATGACGGATAAGACGACACACCCGGATGTGCCAAAAAATGACTGATAAGGCGACACACCCGGATGTGCCAAAAATTGGCGGATAGGGCGACATACCCGGATGTGCCAAAAAATTGACGGATAAGGCGATATACTCGGATTTGCCAAAAATTTACGGATAAGGCGACATACCCGGATGTGCCAAAAATTGACGGATAATGCGACACACCCGGATGTGCCAAAAATTGACGGATACCGCGACATACCCGGATGCGGCAAAAATTGGCGGATAAGGCGACACACCCGGTTGTGCCAAAAAATGACGGATAAGACGACATACCCGGATGTGGCAAAAATGACTGATAAGGAGACACACCCGGATGTTCCAAAAATTGACGGAAAAGGCGACCACCCGGATGTGCCAAAAATTGACGGTTAAGGCGAGATACTCGGATGTGCCAAAAGTTGACGGATAAGGCGACACACCCGGTTGTGCCAAAAATTGACAGATAAGGCGACACAACCGGATGTGCCAAAAATTGACGGACACCGAGACATAACCGGATGTGCCAAAAATTGACGGATAAGGCGACACACCCGGTTGTGCCAAAAAGTGACGGATAATACGACATACCCAGATGTGCCAAAAATTGACGGATAAGGCGACACACCCGGATGTGCCAAAAATTGACGGATAAGGCGACACATACGGATGTGCCAAAAATTGACGGATATGGCGACACATCCAGATGTGCCAAAAATTGACGGATAAGGCGACACACCCGGATGTGCCAAAAATTGACGGATAAGGCGACATACCCAGATGTGCCAAAAATTGGCGGACAGGGCGACATACCCGGATGTGCCAAAAATTGATGGATAAGGCGATATACTCGGATTTGCCAAAAATTGACGGATAAGGCGACATACCCGGTTGTGCCAAAAAATGACGGAGAAGACGACATACCCGGATGTGCCAAAAAATGACTGATAAGGCGACACATACGGATGTGCCAAAAATTGACGGATAAGGCGACACACCCGGATGTGCCAAAAATTGATGGATAAGGCGAGATACGCGAATGTGCCAAAAATTGACGGTTAAGGCGACACACCCGGTTGTGCCAAAAATTGACGGATAAGGCGACACAACCGGATGTGCCAAAAATTGACGGATACCACGACATACCCGGATGTGCCAAAAATAGACGGATGAGGCGACACACCCGGATGTGCCAAAAATTGACGGATAAGGCGACACCCCCGGATGTGCCAAAAATTGACGGATATGGCGACACGTTCGGATGTGCCAAAAATTGACGGATAAGGCGACACACCCGGATGTGCCAAAAATAGACGGATCAGGCGACATACCCGGATGTGCCAAAAATTGACGGATAAGGCGAAATCCCCGGATGTGCCAAAAATTGAAGGAAAAGGCGAAATACCCGGATGTGCCAAAAATTGAAGGAAAAGGCGACATACCCGGATGTGCCAAAAATTGACTGATAAGGCGAAATACCCGGATGTGCCAAAAATTGGCGGATAGGGCGACATACCCGGATGTGCCAAAAATTGACGGATAAGGCGATATACTCGGATTTGCCAAAAATTGACGGATAAGGCGACATACCCGGATGTGCCAAAAATTGACGGATAATGCGACACACCCGGATGTGCCAAAAATTGACGGATACCGCGACATACCCGGATGCGCCAAAAATTGGCGGATAAGGCGACACACCCGGTTGTGCCAAAAAATGACGGATAAGACGACATACCCGGATGTGGCAAAAAATGACTGATAAGGCGACACACCCGGATGTTCCAAAAATTGACGGAAAAGGCGACACACCCGGATGTGCCAAAAATTGACGTTTAAGGCGAGATACTCGGATGTGCCAAAAGTTGACGGATAAGGCGACACACCCTGTTGTGCCAAAAATTGACGGATAAGGCGACACATCCGGATGTGCCAAAAATTGACGGACACCGAGACATAACCGGATGTGCCAAAAATTGACGGATAAGGCGACACACCTGGTTGTGCCAAAAAGTGACAGATAATACGACACACCCAGATGTGCCAAAAATTGACGGATAAGGCGACACACCCGGATGTGCCAAAAATTGACGGATAAGGCGACACATACGGATGTGCCAAAAATTGACGGTTATGGCGACACATCCAGATGTGCCAAAAATTGACGGATAAGGCGACACACCCGGATGTGCCAAAAATTGACGGATAAGGCGACATACCCAGATGTGCCAAAAATTGGCGGATAGGGCGACATACCCGGATGTGCCAAAAATTGAAGGAAAAGGCGAAATACCCGGATGTGCCAAAAATTGAAGGAAAAGGCGACATACCCGGATGTGCCAAAAATTGACTGATAAGGCGAAATACCCGGATGTGCCAAAAATTGGCGGATAGGGCGACATACCCGGATGTGCCAAAAATTGACGGATAAGGCGATATACTCGGATTTGCCAAAAATTGACGGATAAGGCGACATACCCGGATGTGCCAAAAATTGACGGATAATGCGACACACCCGGATGTGCCAAAAATTGACGGATACCGCGACATACCCGGATGCGCCAAAAATTGGCGGATAAGGCGACACACCCGGTTGTGCCAAAAAATGACGGATAAGACGACATACCCGGATGTGGCAAAAAATGACTGATAAGGCGACACACCCGGATGTTCCAAAAATTGACGGAAAAGGCGACACACCCGGATGTGCCAAAAATTGACGGTTAAGGCGAGATACTCGGATGTGCCAAAAGTTGACGGATAAGGCTACACACCCTGTTGTGCCAAAAATTGACGGATAAGGCGACACAACCGGATGTGCCAAAAATTGACGGACACCGAGACATAACCGGATGTGCCAAAAATTGACGGATAAGGCGACACACCTGGTTGTGCCAAAAAGTGACGGATAATACGACATACCCAGATGTGCCAAAAATTGACGGGATAAGGCGACACACCCGGATGTGCCAAAAATTGACGGATAAGGCGACACATACGGATGTGCCAAAAAATGACGGTTATGGCGACACATCCAGATGTGCCAAAATTTGACGGATAAGGCGACACACCCGGATGTGCCAAAAATTGACGGATAAGGCGACATACCCAGATGTGCCAAAAATTGGCGGATAGGGCGACATACCCGGATGTGCCAAAAATTGATGGATAAGGCGATATACTCGGATTTGCCAAAAATTGACGGATAAGGCGACATACCCGGTTGTGCCAAAAATGACGGATAAGACGACATACCCGGATGTGCCAAAAAATGACTGATAAGGCGACACATCCGGATGTGCCAAAAATTGACGGATAAGGCGAAATCCCCGGATGTGCCAAAAATTGACGGTTAAGGCGATATATATCCGGATGTGCCAAAAATTGACGGATAAGGCGACACACCCGGATGTGCCAAAAATTGAAGGAAAAGGCGAAATACCCGGATGTGCCAAAAAATTGAAGGAAAAGGCGAAATACCCGGATGTGCCAAAAATTGACTGATAAGGCGACATACCCGGATGTGCCAAAAATTGACGGATAAGGCGACACAAACGGATGTGCCAAAAATTGACGGATAAGGCGACATACCCGGATGTGCCAAAAATTGACGGATAAGGCGACATACCCGGATGTGCCAAAACTTGACTGATAAGGGCGAAAGACCCGGATGTGCCAAAAATTGGCGGATAGGGCGACATACCCGGATGTTGCCAAAAATTGACGGATAAGGCGATATACTCGGATTTGCCAAAAATTGACGGATAAGGCGACATACCCGGATGTGCCAAAAATTGACGGATAATGCGACACACCCGGATGTGCCAAAAAATTGACGGATACCGCGACATACCCGGATGCGCCAAAAATTGGCGGATAAGGCGACACACCCGGTTGTGCCAAAAAATGACGGATAAGACGACATACCCGGATGTGGCAAAAAATGACTGATAAGGCGACACACCCGGATGTTCCAAAAATTGACGGAAAAGGCGACACACCCGGATGTGCCAAAAATTGACGGTTAAGGCGAGATACTCGGATGTGCCAAAAGTTGACGGATAAGGCGACACACCCGGTTGTGCCAAAAATTGACAGATAAGGCGACACAACCGGATGTGCCAAAAATTGACGGACACCGAGACATAACCGGATGTGCCAAAAATTGACGGATAAGGCGACACACCCGGTTGTGCCAAAAAGTGACGGATAATACGACATACCCAGATGTGCCAAAAATTGACGGATAAGGCGACACACCCGGATGTGCCAAAAATTGACGGATAAGGCGACACATACGGATGTGCCAAAAATTGACGGAGCGACACATCCAGATGTGCCAAAAAATTGACGGATAAGGCGACACACCCCGGATGTAGCCAAAAATTGACGGATAAGGCGACATACCCAGATGTGCCAAAAATTGGCGGAGAGGGCGACATACCCGGATGTGCCAAAAATTGATGGATAAGGCGATATACTCGATTTGACAAAAATTGACGGATAAGGCGACATACCCGGTTGTGCCAAAAAATGACGGATAAGACGACATACCCGGATGTGCCAAAAAATGACTGATAAGGCGACACATCCGGATGTGCCAAAAATTGACGGATAAGGCGACACACCCGGATGTGCCAAAAATTGATGGATAAGGCGAGATACGCGAATGTGCCAAAAATTGACGGTTAAGGCGACACACCCGGTTGTGCCAAAAATTGACGGATAAGGCGACACAACCGGATGTGCCAAAAATTGACGGATACCACGAAATACCCGGATGTGCCAAAATAGACGGATGAGGCGACACACCCGGATGTGCCAAAAATTGACGGATAATGCGACACACCCGGATGTGCCAAAAATTGACGGATACCGCGACATACCCGGATGTGCCAAAAATTGGCGGATAAGGCGACACACCCGGTTGTGCCAAAAAATGACGGATAAGACGACATACCCGGATGAGGCAAAAATGACTGATAAGGCGACACACCGGATGTTCCAAAAATTGACGGAAAAGGCGACACACCCGGATGTGCCAAAATTGACGGTTAAGGCGAGATACTCGGATGTGCCAAAAAAGTTGACGGATAAGGCGACACACCCTGTTGTGCCAAAAATTGACGGATAAGGCGACACATCCGGATGTGCCAAAAATTGACGGACACCGAGACATAACCGGATGTGCCAAAAATTGACGGATAAGGCGACACACCTGGTTGTGCCAAAAGTGACAGATAATACGACACACCCAGATGTGCCAAAAATTGACGGGATAAGGCGACACACCCGGATGTGCCAAAAATTGACGGATAAGGCGACACATACGGATGTGCCAAAAATTGACGGTTATGGCGACACATCCAGATGTGCCAAAAATTGACGGATAAGGCGACACAACCCGGATGTGCCAAAAATTGACGGATAAGGCGACATACCCAGATGTGCCAAAAATTGGCGGATAGGGCGACATACCCGGATGTGCCAAAAATTGAAGGAGAAGGCGAAATACCCGGATGTGCCAAAAATTGAAGAAAAGGCGACATACCCGGATGTGCCAAAAATTGACTGATAAGGCGAAATACCCGGATGTGCCAAAAATTGGCGGATAGGGCGACATACCCGGATGTGCCAAAAATTGACGGATAAGGCGATATACTCGGATTTGCCAAAAATTGACGGATAAGGCGACATACCCGGATGTGCCAAAAATTGACGGATAATGCGACACACCCGGATGTGCCAAAAATTGACGGATACCGCGACATACCCGGATGCGCCAAAATTGGCGGATAAGGCGACACACCCAGTTGTGCCAAAAAATGACGGATAAGACGACATACCCGGATGTGCCAAAAAATGACTGATAAGGCGACACATCCGGATGTGCCAAAAATTGACGGATAAGGCGACACACCCGGATGTGCCAAAAATTGATGGATAAGGCGAGATACGCGGATGTGCCAAAAATTGACGGATATGGCGACACAATCGGATGTGCCAAAAATTTACGGATAAGGCGACACATCCGGATGTGCCAAAAATTGACGGATAACGCGACATACCCGGATGTGCCAAAAATTGACGGATAAGGCGACACACCCGGTTGTGCCAAAAAGTGACGGATAAGACGACATACCCGGATGTGCCAAAAATTGGCGGATAAGGCGACACACCCGGATGTGCCAAAAATTGACGGATATGGCGACACAATCGGATGTGCCAAAAATTGACGGATAAGGCGACACGCTCGGATGTGCCAAAAATTGACGGATAAGGCGAAATACCCGGATGTGCCAAAAATTGACGGGTAAGGCGATATATATCCGGATGTGCCAGAAATTGACGGATAAGGCGACATACCCGGATGCGCCAAAAATTGGCGGATAAGGCGACACACCCGGTTGTGCCAAAAAATGACGGATAAGACGACATACCCGGATGTGGCAAAAAATGACTGATAAGGCGACACACCCGGATGTTCCAAAAATTGACGGAAAAGGCGACACACCCGGATGTGCCAAAAATTGACGGTTAAGGCGAGATACTCGGATGTGCCAAAAGTTGACGGATAAGGCGACACACCCGGTTGTGCCAAAAATTGACGGATAAGGCGACACAACCGGATGTGCCAAAAATTGACGGTTAAGGCGAGATACTCGGATGTGCCAAAAGTTGACGGATAAGGCGACACACCCTGTTGTGCCAAAAATTGACGGATAAGGCGACACATCCGGATGTGCCAAAAATTGACGGACACCGAGACATAACCGGATGTGCCAAAAATTGACGGATAAGGCGACACACCTGGTTGTGCCAAAAAGTGACAGATAATACGACACACCCAGATGTGCCAAAAATTGACGGATAAGGCGACACACCCGGATGTGCCAAAAATTGACGGATAAGGCGACACATACGGATGTGCCAAAAATTGACGGATAAGGCGACACACCCGGTTGTGCCAAAAAGTGACGGATAATACGACATACCCAGATGTGCCAAAAATTGACGGATAAGGCGACACACCCGGATGTGCCAAAAATTGACGGATAAGGCGACACATACGGATGTGCCAAAAATTGACGGATATGGCGACACATCCAGATGTGCCAAAAATTGACGGATAAGGCGACACACCCGGATGTGCCAAAAATTGACGGATAAGGCGACATACCCAGATGTGCCAAAAATTGGCGGATAGGGCGACATACCCGGATGTGCCAAAAATTGATGGATAAGGCGATATACTCGGATTTGACAAAAATTGACGGATAAGGCGACATACCCGGTTGTGCCAAAAAATGACGGATAAGACGACATACCCGGATGTGCCAAAAAATGACTGATAAGGCGACACATCCGGATGTGCCAAAAATTGACGGATAAGGCGACACACCCGGATGTGCCAAAAATTGATGGATAAGGCGAGATACGCGAATGTGCCAAAAATTGACGGTTAAGGCGACACACCCGGTTGTGCCAAAAATTGACGGATAAGGCGACACAACCGGATGTGCCAAAAATTGACGGATACCACGAAATACCCGGATGTGCCAAAAATAGACGGATGAGGCGACACACCCGGATGTGCCAAAAATTGACGGATAATGCGACACACCCGGATGTGCCAAAAATTGACGGATACCGCGACATACCCGGATGTGCCAAAAATTGGCGGATAAGGCGACACACCCGGTTGTGCCAAAAAATGACGGATAAGACGACATACCCGGATGAGGCAAAAAATGACTGATAAGGCGACACACCCGGATGTTCCAAAAATTGACGGAAAAGGCGACACACCCGGATGTGCCAAAAATTGACGGTTAAGGCGAGATACTCGGATGTGCCAAAAGTTGACGGATAAGGCGACACACCCTGTTGTGCCAAAAATTGACGGATAAGGCGACACATCCGGATGTGCCAAAAATTGACGGACACCGAGACATAACCGGATGTGCCAAAAATTGACGGATAAGGCGACACACCTGGTTGTGCCAAAAAGTGACAGATAATACGACACACCCAGATGTGCCAAAAATTGACGGATAAGGCGACACACCCGGATGTGCCAAAAATTGACGGATAAGGCGACACATACGGATGTGCCAAAAATTGACGGTTATGGCGACACATCCAGATGTGCCAAAAATTGACGGATAAGGCGACACACCCGGATGTGCCAAAAATTGACGGATAAGGCGACATACCCAGATGTGCCAAAAATTGGCGGATAGGGCGACATACCCGGATGTGCCAAAAATTGAAGGAGAAGGCGAAATACCCGGATGTGCCAAAAATTGAAGGAAAAGGCGACATACCCGGATGTGCCAAAAATTGACTGATAAGGCGAAATACCCGGATGTGCCAAAAATTGGCGGATAGGGCGACATACCCGGATGTGCCAAAAATTGACGGATAAGGCGATATACTCGGATTTGCCAAAAATTGACGGATAAGGCGACATACCCGGATGTGCCAAAAATTGACGGATAATGCGACACACCCGGATGTGCCAAAAATTGACGGATACCGCGACATACCCGGATGCGCCAAAAATTGGCGGATAAGGCGACACACCCAGTTGTGCCAAAAAATGACGGATAAGACGACATACCCGGATGTGCCAAAAAATGACTGATAAGGCGACACATCCGGATGTGCCAAAAATTGACGGATAAGGCGACACACCCGGATGTGCCAAAAATTGATGGATAAGGCGAGATACGCGGATGTGCCAAAAATTGACGGATATGGCGACACAATCGGATGTGCCAAAAATTTACGGATAAGGCGACACATCCGGATGTGCCAAAAATTGACGGATAACGCGACATACCCGGATGTGCCAAAAATTGACGGATAAGGCGACACACCCGGTTGTGCCAAAAAGTGACGGATAAGACGACATACCCGGATGTGCCAAAAATTGGCGGATAAGGCGACACACCCGGATGTGCCAAAAATTGACGGATATGGCGACACAATCGGATGTGCCAAAAATTGACGGATAAGGCGACACGCTCGGATGTGCCAAAAATTGACGGATAAGGCGAAATACCCGGATGTGCCAAAAATTGACGGGTAAGGCGATATATATCCGGATGTGCCAGAAATTGACGGATAAGGCGACATACCCGGATGCGCCAAAAATTGGCGGATAAGGCGACACACCCGGTTGTGCCAAAAAATGACGGATAAGACGACATACCCGGATGTGGCAAAAAATGACTGATAAGGCGACACACCCGGATGTTCCAAAAATTGACGGAAAAGGCGACACACCCGGATGTGCCAAAAATTGACGGTTAAGGCGAGATACTCGGATGTGCCAAAAGTTGACGGATAAGGCGACACACCCGGTTGTGCCAAAAATTGACGGATAAGGCGACACAACCGGATGTGCCAAAAATTGACGGTTAAGGCGAGATACTCGGATGTGCCAAAAGTTGACGGATAAGGCGACACACCCTGTTGTGCCAAAAATTGACGGATAAGGCGACACATCCGGATGTGCCAAAAATTGACGGACACCGAGACATAACCGGATGTGCCAAAAATTGACGGATAAGGCGACACACCTGGTTGTGCCAAAAAGTGACAGATAATACGACACACCCAGATGTGCCAAAAATTGACGGATAAGGCGACACACCCGGATGTGCCAAAAATTGACGGATAAGGCGACACATACGGATGTGCCAAAAATTGACGGTTATGGCGACACATCCAGATGTGCCAAAAATTGACGGATAAGGCGACACACCCGGATGTGCCAAAAATTGACGGATAAGGCGACATACCCAGATGTGCCAAA
Source organism: Leucoraja ocellata (assembly GCA_036785375.1). Classification (NCBI taxonomy): domain Eukaryota; kingdom Metazoa; phylum Chordata; class Chondrichthyes; order Rajiformes; family Rajidae; genus Leucoraja; species Leucoraja ocellata. Next base: position 80,303 of record JAWMAR010001093.1, read on the forward strand.
AATTGGCGGATAGGGCGACATACCCGGATGTGCCAAAAATTGAAGGAGAAGGCGAAATACCCGGATGTGCCAAAAATTGAAGGAAAAGGCGACATACCCGGATGTGCCAAAAATTGACTGATAAGGCGAAATACCCGGATGTGCCAAAAATTGGCGGATAGGGCGACATACCCGGATGTGCCAAAAATTGACGGATAAGGCGATATACTCGGATTTGCCAAAAATTGACGGATAAGGCGACATACCCGGATGTGCCAAAAATTGACGGATAATGCGACACACCCGGATGTGCCAAAAATTGACGGATACCGCGACATACCCGGATGCGCCAAAAATTGGCGGATAAGGCGACACACCCGGTTGTGCCAAAAAATGACGGATAAGACGACATACCCGGATGTGCCAAAAAATGACTGATAAGGCGACACATCCGGATGTGCCAAAAATAGACGGATAAGGCGACACACCCGGATGTGCCAAAAATTGATGGATAAGGCGAGATACGCGGATGTGCCAAAAATTGACGGATATGGCGACACAATCGGATGTGCCAAAAATTTACGGATAAGGCGACACATCCGGATGTGCCAAAAATTGACGGATAACGCGACATACCCGGATGTGCCAAAAATTGACGGATAAGGCGACACACCCGGTTGTGCCAAAAAGTGACGGATAAGACGACATACCCGGATGTGCCAAAAATTGGCGGATAAGGCGACACACCCGGATGTGCCAAAAATTGACGGATATGGCGACACAATCGGATGTGCCAAAAATTGACGGATAAGGCGACACGCTCGGATGTGCCAAAAATTGACGGATAAGGCGAAATACCCGGATGTGCCAAAAATTGACGGGTAAGGCGATATATATCCGGATGTGCCAGAAATTGACGGATAAGGCGACATACCCGGATGCGCCAAAAAATGACGGATAAGACGACATACCCGGATGTGGCAAAAAATGACTGATAAGGCGACACACCCGGATGTTCCAAAAATTGACGGAAAAGGCGACACACCCGGATGTGCCAAGAATTGACGGTTAAGGCGAGATACTCGGATGTGCCAAAAGTTGACGGATAAGGCGACACACCCGGTTGTGCCAAAAATTGACGGATAAGGCGACACAACCGGATGTGCCAAAAATTGACGGACACCGAGACATAACCGGATGTGCCTAAAATTGACGGATAAGGCGACACACCTGGTTGTGCCAAAAAGTGACGGATAATACGACATACCCAGATGTGCCAAAAATTGACGGATAAGGCGACACACCCGGATGTGCCAAAAATTGACGGATAAGGCGACACTCCCGGATGTGCCAAAAATTGACGGATAAGGCGACATACCCAGATATGCCAAAAATTGGCGGATAGGGCGACATACCCGGATGTGCCAAAAATTGATGGAGAAGGCGATATACTCGGATTTGCCAAAAATTGACGGATAAGGCGACATACCCGGTTGTGCCAAAAAATGACGGATAATGCGACACACCCGGATGTGCCAAAAATTGACGGATACCGCGACATACCCGGATGCGGCAAAAATTGGCGGATAAGGCGACACACCCGGTTGTGCCAAAAAATGACGGATAAGACGACATACCCGGATGTGGCAAAAAATGACTGATAAGGCGACACACCCGGATGTTCCAAAAATTGACGGAATAGGCGACACACCCGGATGTGCCAAAAATTGACGGTTAAGGCGAGATACTCGGATGTGCCAAAAGTTGACGGATAAGGCGACACACCCGGTTGTGCCAAAAATTGACGGATAAGGCGACACAACCGGATGTGCCAAAAATTGACGGACACCGAGACATAACCGGATGTGCCAAAAATTGACGGATAAGGCGACACACCCGGTTGTGCCAAAAAGTGACGGATAATACGACATACCCAGATGTGCCAAAAATTGACGGATAAGGCGACACACCCGGATGTGCCAAAAATTGACGGATAAGGCGACACATACGGATGTGCCAAAAATTGACGGTTATGGCGACACATCCAGATGTGCCAAAAATTGACGGATAAGGCGACACACCCGGATGTGCCAAAAATTGACGGATAATGTGACATACCCAGATGTGCCAAAAATTGGCGGATAGGGCGACATACCCGGATGTGCCAAAAATTGATGGATAAGGCGATATACTCAGATTTGCCAAAAATTGACGGATAAGGCGACATACCCGGTTGTGCCAAAAAATGACGGATAAGACGACATACCCGGATGTGCCAAAAAATGACTGATAAGGCGACACATCCGGATGTGCCAAAAATTGACGGATAAGGCGACACACCCGGATGTGCCAAAAATTGATGGATAAGGCGAGATACGCGAATGTGCCAAAAATTGACGGATAAGGCGACACACCCGGTTGTGCCAAAAATTGACGGATAAGGCGACACAACCGGATGTGCCAAAAATTGACGGATACCGCGACATACCCGGATGTGCCAAAAATAGACGGATAAGGCGACACACCCGGATGCGCCAAAAATTGACGGATAAGGCGACACCCCCGGATGTGCCAAAAATTGACGGATATGGCAACACGTTCGGATGTGCCAAAAATTGACGGATAAGGCGACACACCCGGATGTGTCAAAAATAGACGGATAAGGCGACATACCCGGATGTGCCAAAAATTGACGGATAAGGCGAAATCCCCGGATGTGCCAAAAATTGACGGGTAAGGCGATATATATCCGGATGTGCCAAAAATTTACGGATAAGGCGACACACCCGGATGTGCCAAAAATTGAAGGAAAAGGCGAAATACCCGGATGTGCCAAAAATTGAAGGAAAAGGCGACATAGCCGGATGTGCCAAAAATTGACTGATAAGGCGAAATACCCGGATGTGCCAAAAATTGGCGGATAGGGCGACATACCCGGATGTGCCAAAAATTGACGGATAAGGCGATATACTCGGATTTGCCAAAAATTGACGGATAAGGCGACATACCCGGATGTGCCAAAAATTGACGGATAATGCGACACACCCGGATGTGCCAAAAATTGACGGATACCGCGACATACCCGGATGCGCCAAAAATTGAAGGAAAAGGCGAAATACCCGGATGTGCCAAAAATTGAAGGAAAAGGCGACATACCCGGATGTGCCAAAAATTGACTGATAAGGCGAAATACCCGGATGTGCCAAAAATTGGCGGATAGGGCGACATACCCGGATGTGCCAAAAATTGACGGATAAGGCGACACACCTGGTTGTGCCAAAAAGTGACAGATAATACGACACACCCAGATGTGCCAAAAATTGACGGATAAGGCGACACACCCGGATGTGCCAAAAATTGACGGATAAGGCGACACATACGGATGTGCCAAAAATTGACGGTTATGGCGACACATCCAGATGTGCCAAAAATTGACGGATAAGGCGACACACCCGGATGTGCCAAAAATTGACGGATAAGGCGACATACCCAGATGTGCCAAAAATTGGCGGATAGGGCGACATACCCGGATGTGCCAAAAATTGAAGGAGAAGGCGAAATACCCGGATGTGCCAAAAATTGAAGGAAAAGGCGACATACCCGGATGTGCCAAAAATTGACTGATAAGGCGAAATACCCGGATGTGCCAAAAATTGGCGGATAGGGCGACATACCCGGATGTGCCAAAAATTGACGGATAAGGCGATATACTCGGATTTGCCAAAAATTGACGGATAAGGCGACATACCCGGATGTGCCAAAAATTGACGGATAATGCGACACACCCGGATGTGCCAAAAATTGACGGATACCGCGACATACCCGGATGCGCCAAAAATTGGCGGATAAGGCGACACACCCGGTTGTGCCAAAAAATGACGGATAAGACGACATACCCGGATGTGCCAAAAAATGACTGATAAGGCGACACATCCGGATGTGCCAAAAATTGACGGATAAGGCGACACACCCGGATGTGCCAAAAATTGATGGATAAGGCGAGATACGCGGATGTGCCAAAAATTGACGGATATGGCGACACAATCGGATGTGCCAAAAATTTACGGATAAGGCGACACATCCGGATGTGCCAAAAATTGACGGATAACGCGACATACCCGGATGTGCCAAAAATTGACGGATAAGGCGACACACCCGGTTGTGCCAAAAAGTGACGGATAAGACGACATACCCGGATGTGCCAAAAATTGGCGGATAAGGCGACACACCCGGATGTGCCAAAAATTGACGGATATGGCGACACAATCGGATGTGCCAAAAATTGACGGATAAGGCGACACGCTCGGATGTGCCAAAAATTGACGGATAAGGCGAAATACCCGGATGTGCCAAAAATTGACGGGTAAGGCGATATATATCCGGATGTGCCAGAAATTGACGGATAAGGCGACATACCCGGATGCGCCAAAAATTGGCGGATAAGGCGACACACCCGGTTGTGCCAAAAAATGACGGATAAGACGACATACCCGGATGTGGCAAAAAATGACTGATAAGGCGACACACCCGGATGTTCCAAAAATTGACGGAAAAGGCGACACACCCGGATGTGCCAAGAATTGACGGTTAAGGCGAGATACTCGGATGTGCCAAAAGTTGACGGATAAGGCGACACACCCGGTTGTGCCAAAAATTGACGGATAAGGCGACACAACCGGATGTGCCAAAAATTGACGGACACCGAGACATAACCGGATGTGCCTAAAATTGACGGATAAGGCGACACACCTGGTTGTGCCAAAAAGTGACGGATAATACGACATACCCAGATGTGCCAAAAATTGACGGATAAGGCGACACACCCGGATGTGCCAAAAATTGACGGATAAGGCGACACTCCCGGATGTGCCAAAAATTGACGGATAAGGCGACATACCCAGATATGCCAAAAATTGGCGGATAGGGCGACATACCCGGATGTGCCAAAAATTGATGGAGAAGGCGATATACTCGGATTTGCCAAAAATTGACGGATAAGGCGACATACCCGGTTGTGCCAAAAAATGACGGATAATGCGACACACCCGGATGTGCCAAAAATTGACGGATACCGCGACATACCCGGATGCGGCAAAAATTGGCGGATAAGGCGACACACCCGGTTGTGCCAAAAAATGACGGATAAGACGACATACCCGGATGTGGCAAAAAATGACTGATAAGGCGACACACCCGGATGTTCCAAAAATTGACGGAATAGGCGACACACCCGGATGTGCCAAAAATTGACGGTTAAGGCGAGATACTCGGATGTGCCAAAAGTTGACGGATAAGGCGACACACCCGGTTGTGCCAAAAATTGACGGATAAGGCGACACAACCGGATGTGCCAAAAATTGACGGACACCGAGACATAACCGGATGTGCCAAAAATTGACGGATAAGGCGACACACCCGGTTGTGCCAAAAAGTGACGGATAATACGACATACCCAGATGTGCCAAAAATTGACGGATAAGGCGACACACCCGGATGTGCCAAAAATTGACGGATAAGGCGACACATACGGATGTGCCAAAAATTGACGGTTATGGCGACACATCCAGATGTGCCAAAAATTGACGGATAAGGCGACACACCCGGATGTGCCAAAAATTGACGGATAAGGTGACATACCCAGATGTGCCAAAAATTGGCGGATAGGGCGACATACCCGGATGTGCCAAAAATTGATGGATAAGGCGATATACTCAGATTTGCCAAAAATTGACGGATAAGGCGACATACCCGGTTGTGCCAAAAAATGACGGATAAGACGACATACCCGGATGTGCCAAAAAATGACTGATAAGGCGACACATCCGGATGTGCCAAAAATTGACGGATAAGGCGACACACCCGGATGTGCCAAAAATTGATGGATAAGGCGAGATACGCGAATGTGCCAAAAATTGACGGATAAGGCGACACACCCGGTTGTGCCAAAAATTGACGGATAAGGCGACACAACCGGATGTGCCAAAAATTGACGGATACCGCGACATACCCGGATGTGCCAAAAATAGACGGATAAGGCGACACACCCGGATGCGCCAAAAATTGACGGATAAGGCGACACCCCCGGATGTGCCAAAAATTGACGGATATGGCAACACGTTCGGATGTGCCAAAAATTGACGGATAAGGCGACACACCCGGATGTGTCAAAAATAGACGGATAAGGCGACATACCCGGATGTGCCAAAAATTGACGGATAAGGCGAAATCCCCGGATGTGCCAAAAATTGACGGGTAAGGCGATATATATCCGGATGTGCCAAAAATTTACGGATAAGGCGACACACCCGGATGTGCCAAAAATTGAAGGAAAAGGCGAAATACCCGGATGTGCCAAAAATTGAAGGAAAAGGCGACATACCCGGATGTGCCAAAAATTGACTGATAAGGCGAAATACCCGGATGTGCCAAAAATTGGCGGATAGGGCGACATACCCGGATGTGCCAAAAATTGACAGATAAGGCGATATACTCGGATTTGCCAAAAATTGACGGATAAGGCGACATACCCGGATGTGCCAAAAATTGACGGATAATGCGACACACCCGGATGTGCCAAAAATTGACGGATACCGCGACATACCCGGATGCGCCAAAAATTGGTGGATAAGGCGACACACCCGGTTGTGCCAAAAAATGACGGATAAGACGACATACCCGGATGTGGCAAAAAATGACTGATAAGGCGACACACCCGGATGTTCCAAAAATTGACGGAAAAGGCGACACACCCGGATGTGCCAAAAATTGACGGTTAAGGCGAGATACTCGGATGTGCCAAAAGTTGACGGATAAGGCGACACACCCTGTTGTGCCAAAAATTGACGGATAAGGCGACACAACCGGATGTGCCAAAAATTGACGGACACCGAGACATAACCGGATGTGCCAAAAATTGACGGATAAGGCGACACACCTGGTTGTGCCAAAAAGTGACGGATAATACAACATACCCAGATGTGCCAAAAATTGACGGATAAGGCGACACACCCGGATGTGCCAAAAATTGACGGATAAGGCGACACATACGGATGTGCCAAAAATTGACGGTTATGGCGACACATCCAGATGTGCCAAAAATTGACGGATAAGGCGACACACCCGGATGTGCCAAAAATTGACGGATAAGGCGACATACCCAGATGTGCCAAAAATTGGCGGATAGGGCGACATACCCGGATGTGCCAAAAATTGATGGATAAGGCGATATACTCGGATTTGCCAAAAATTGACGGATAAGGCTACATACCCGGTTGTGCCAAAAAATGACGGATAAGACGACATACCCGGATGTGCCAAAAAATGACTGATAAGGAGACACATCCGGATGTGCCAAAAATTGACGGATAAGGCGACACACCCGGATGTGCCAAAAATTGATGGATAAGGCGATATACTCGGATTTGCCAAAAATTGACGGATAAGGCTACATACCCGGTTGTGCCAAAAAATGACGGATAAGACGACATACCCGGATGTGCCAAAAAATGACTGATAAGGCGACACATCCGGATGTGCCAAAAATTGACGGATAAGGCGACACACCCGGATGTGCCAAAAATTGATGGATAAGGCGAGATACGCGGATGTGCCAAAAATTGACGGATATGGCGACACAATCGGATGTGCCAAAAATTGACGGATAAGGCTACATACCCGGTTGTGCCAAAAAATGACGGATAAGACGACATACCCGGATGTGCCAAAAAATGACGGATAAGGCGACATACCCAGATGTGCCAAAAATTGGCGGATAGGGCGACATACCCGGATGTGCCAAAAATTGATGGATAAGGCGATATACTCGGATTTGCCAAAAATTGACGGATAAGGCTACATACCCGGTTGTGCCAAAAAATGACGGATAAGACGACATACCCGGATGTGCCAAAAAATGACTGATAAGGCGACACATCCGGATGTGCCAAAAATTGACGGATAAGGCGACACACCCGGATGTGCCAAAAATTGATGGATAAGGCGAGATACGCGGATGTGCCAAAAATTGACGGATATGGCGACACAATCGGATGTGCCAAAAATTGACGGATAAGGCGACACATCCGGATGTGCCAAAAAGTGACGGATAAGACGACATACCCAGATGTGCCAAAAATTGACGGGTAAGGCGATATATATCCGGATGTGCCAGAAATTGACGGATAAGGCGACATACCCGGATGCGCCAAAAATTGGCGGATAAGGCGACACACCCGGTTGTGCCAAAAAATGATGGATAAGACGACATACCCGGATGTGGCAAAAAATGACTGATAAGGCGACACACCCGGATGTTCCAAAAATTGACGGAAAAGGCGACACACCCGGATGTGCCAAAAATTGACGGTTAAGGCGAGATACTCGGATGTGCCAAAAGTTGACGGATAAGGCGACACACCCGGTTGTGCCAAAAATTGACGGATAAGGCGACACAACCGGATGTGCCAAAAATTGACGGACACCGAGACATAACCGGATGTGCCAAAAATTGACGGATAAGGCGATACACCTGGTTGTGCCAAAAAGTGACGGATAATACGACATACCCAGATGTGCCAAAAATTGACGGATAAGGCGACACACCCGGATGTGCCAAAAATTGACGGATAAGGCGACACACCCGGATGTGCCAAAAATTGACGGATAATGCGACACACCCGGATGTGCCAAAAATTGACGGATACCGCGACATACCCGGATGCGGCAAAAATTGGCGGATAAGGCGACACACCCGGTTGTGCCAAAAAATGACGGATAAGACGACATACCCGGATGTGGCAAAAAATGACTGATAAGGCGACACACCCGGATGTTCCAAAAATTGACGGAAAAGGCGACACACCCGGATGTGCCAAAAATTGACGGTTAAGGCGAGATACTCGGATGTGCCAAAAGTTGACGGATAAGGCGACACACCCGGTTGTGCCAAAAATTGACGGATAAGGCGACACAACCGGATGTGCCAAAAATTGACGGACACCGAGACATAACCGGATGTGCCAAAAATTGACGGATAAGGCGACACACCCGGTTGTGCCAAAAAGTGACGGATAAGGCGACACACCCGGATGTTCCAAAAATTGACGGAAAAGGCGACACACCCGGATGTGCCAAAAATTGACGGTTAAGGCGAGATACTCGGATGTGCCAAAAGTTGACGGATAAGGCGACACACCCGGTTGTGCCAAAAATTGACGGATAAGGCGACACAACCGGATGTGCCAAAAATTGACGGACACCGAGACATAACCGGATGTGCCAAAAATTGACGGATAAGGCGACACACCCGGTTGTGCCAAAAAGTGACGGATAATACGACATACCCAGATGTGCCAAAAATTGACGGATAAGGCGACACACCCGGATGTGTCAAAAATTGACGGATAAGGCGACAGATACGGATGTGCCAAAAATTGGCGGATAGGGCGACATACCCGGATGTGCCAAAAATTGATGGATAAGGCGATATACTCGGATTTGCCAAAAATTGACGGATAAGGCGACATACCCGGTTGTGCCAAAAAATGACGGATAAGACGACATACCCGGATGTGCCAAAAAATGACTGATAAGGCGACACATCCGGATTTGCCAAAAATTGACGGATAAGGCGACACACCCGGATGTGCCAAAAATTGATGGATAAGGCGAGATACGCGAATGTGCCAAAAATTGACGGATAAGGCGACACACCCGGTTGCGCCAAAAATTGACGGATAAGGCGACACAACCGGATGTGCCAAAAATTGACGGATACCGCGACATACCCGGATGTGCCAAAAATTGACGGATATGGCGACACCCCCGGATGTGCCAAAAATTGACGGATATGGCGACACGTTCGGATGTGCCAAAAATTGACGGATAAGGCGACACACCCGGATGTGCCAAAAATAGACGGATAAGGCGACATACCCGGATGTGCCAAAAATTGACGGATAAGGCGAAATCCCCGGATGTGCCAAAAATTGACGGGTAAGGCGATATATATCCGGATGTGCCAAAAATTGACGGATAAGGCGACACACCCGGATGTGCCAAAAATTGAAGGAAAAGGCGAAATACCCGGATGTGCCAAAAATTGAAGGAAAAGGCGACATACCCGGATGTGCCAAAAATTGACTGATAGGGCGACATACCCGGATGTGCCAAAAATTGACGGATAAGGCGATATACTCGGATTTGCCAAAAATTGATGGATAAGGCGACATACCCGGATGTGCCAAAAATTGACGGATAATGCGACACACCCGGATGTGCCAAAAATTGACGGATACCGCGACATACCCGGATGCGCCAAAAATTGGCGGATAAGGCGACACACCCGGTTGTGACAAAAAATGACGGATAAGACGACATACCCGGATGTGGCAAAAAATGACTGATAAGGCGACACACCCGGATGTTCCAAAAATTGACGGAAAAGGTGACACACCCGGATGTGCCAAAAATTGACGGTTAAGGCGAGATACTCGGATGTGCCAAAAGTTGACGGATAAGGCGACACACCCTGTTGTGCCAAAAATTGACAGATAAGGCGACACAACCGGATGTGCCAAAAATTGACGGACACCGAGACATAACCGGATGTGCCAAAAATTGACGGATAAGGCGACACACCTGGTTGTGCCAAAAAGTGACGGATAATACGACATACCCAGATGTGCCAAAAATTGACGGTTAAGGCGAGATACGCGAATGTGCCAAAAATTGACGGATAAGGCGACACACCCGGATGTGCCAAAAATAGACGGATAAAGCGACATACCCGGATGTGCCAAAAATTGACGGATAAGGCGAAATCCCCGGATGTGCCAAAAATTGACGGGTAAGGCGATATATATCCAGATGTGCCAAAAATTGACGGATAAGGCGACACACCCGGATGTGCCAAAAATTGAAGGAAAAGGCGAAATACCCGGATGTGCCAAAAATTGGCGGATAGGGCGACATACCCGGATGTGCCAAAAATTGACGGATAAGGCGATATACTCGGATTTGCCAAAAATTGATGGATAAGGCGACATACCCGGATGTGCCAAAAATTGACGGATAATGCGACACACCCGGATGTGCCAAAAATTGACGGATACCGCGACATACCCGGATGTGGCAAAAAATGACTGATAAGGCGACACACCCGGATGTTCCAAAAATTGACGGAAAAGGCGACACACCCGGATGTGCCAAAAATTGACGGTTAAGGCGAGATACTCGGATGTGCCAAAAGTTGACGGATAAGGCGACACACCCTGTTGTGCCAAAAATTGACGGATAAGGCGACACATCCGGATGTGCCAAAAATTGACGGACACCGAGACATAACCGGATGTGCCAAAAATTGACGGATAAGGCGACACACCTGGTTGTGCCAAAAAGTGACAGATAATACGACACACCCAGATGTGCCAAAAATTGACGGATAAGGCGACACACCCGGATGTGCCAAAAATTGACGGATAAGGCGACACATACGGATGTGCCAAAAATTGACGGATAAGGCGACACACCCGGTTGTGCCAAAAAGTGACGGATAATACGACATACCCAGATGTGCCAAAAATTGACGGATAAGGCGACACACCCGGATGTGCCAAAAATTGACGGATAAGGCGACACATACGGATGTGCCAAAAATTGACGGATATGGCGACACATCCAGATGTGCCAAAAATTGACGGATAAGGCGACACACCCGGATGTGCCAAAAATTGACGGATAAGGCGACATACCCAGATGTGCCAAAAATTGGCGGATAGGGCGACATACCCGGATGTGCCAAAAATTGATGGATAAGGCGATATACTCGGATTTGACAAAAATTGACGGATAAGGCGACATACCCGGTTGTGCCAAAAAATGACGGATAAGACGACATACCCGGATGTGCCAAAAAATGACTGATAAGGCGACACATCCGGATGTGCCAAAAATTGACGGATAAGGCGACACACCCGGATGTGCCAAAAATTGATGGATAAGGCGAGATACGCGAATGTGCCAAAAATTGACGGTTAAGGCGACACACCCGGTTGTGCCAAAAATTGACGGATAAGGCGACACAACCGGATGTGCCAAAAATTGACGGATACCACGAAATACCCGGATGTGCCAAAAATAGACGGATGAGGCGACACACCCGGATGTGCCAAAAATTGACGGATAATGCGACACACCCGGATGTGCCAAAAATTGACGGATACCGCGACATACCCGGATGTGCCAAAAATTGGCGGATAAGGCGACACACCCGGTTGTGCCAAAAAATGACGGATAAGACGACATACCCGGATGAGGCAAAAAATGACTGATAAGGCGACACACCCGGATGTTCCAAAAATTGACGGAAAAGGCGACACACCCGGATGTGCCAAAAATTGACGGTTAAGGCGAGATACTCGGATGTGCCAAAAGTTGACGGATAAGGCGACACACCCTGTTGTGCCAAAAATTGACGGATAAGGCGACACATCCGGATGTGCCAAAAATTGACGGACACCGAGACATAACCGGATGTGCCAAAAATTGACGGATAAGGCGACACACCTGGTTGTGCCAAAAAGTGACAGATAATACGACACACCCAGATGTGCCAAAAATTGACGGATAAGGCGACACACCCGGATGTGCCAAAAATTGACGGATAAGGCGACACATACGGATGTGCCAAAAATTGACGGTTATGGCGACACATCCAGATGTGCCAAAAATTGACGGATAAGGCGACACACCCGGATGTGCCAAAAATTGACGGATAAGGCGACATACCCAGATGTGCCAAAAATTGGCGGATAGGGCGACATACCCGGATGTGCCAAAAATTGAAGGAGAAGGCGAAATACCCGGATGTGCCAAAAATTGAAGGAAAAGGCGACATACCCGGATGTGCCAAAAATTGACTGATAAGGCGAAATACCCGGATGTGCCAAAAATTGGCGGATAGGGCGACATACCCGGATGTGCCAAAAATTGACGGATAAGGCGATATACTCGGATTTGCCAAAAATTGACGGATAAGGCGACATACCCGGATGTGCCAAAAATTGACGGATAATGCGACACACCCGGATGTGCCAAAAATTGACGGATACCGCGACATACCCGGATGCGCCAAAAATTGGCGGATAAGGCGACACACCCAGTTGTGCCAAAAAATGACGGATAAGACGACATACCCGGATGTGCCAAAAAATGACTGATAAGGCGACACATCCGGATGTGCCAAAAATTGACGGATAAGGCGACACACCCGGATGTGCCAAAAATTGATGGATAAGGCGAGATACGCGGATGTGCCAAAAATTGACGGATATGGCGACACAATCGGATGTGCCAAAAATTTACGGATAAGGCGACACATCCGGATGTGCCAAAAATTGACGGATAACGCGACATACCCGGATGTGCCAAAAATTGACGGATAAGGCGACACACCCGGTTGTGCCAAAAAGTGACGGATAAGACGACATACCCGGATGTGCCAAAAATTGGCGGATAAGGCGACACACCCGGATGTGCCAAAAATTGACGGATATGGCGACACAATCGGATGTGCCAAAAATTGACGGATAAGGCGACACGCTCGGATGTGCCAAAAATTGACGGATAAGGCGAAATACCCGGATGTGCCAAAAATTGACGGGTAAGGCGATATATATCCGGATGTGCCAGAAATTGACGGATAAGGCGACATACCCGGATGCGCCAAAAATTGGCGGATAAGGCGACACACCCGGTTGTGCCAAAAAATGACGGATAAGACGACATACCCGGATGTGGCAAAAAATGACTGATAAGGCGACACACCCGGATGTTCCAAAAATTGACGGAAAAGGCGACACACCCGGATGTGCCAAAAATTGACGGTTAAGGCGAGATACTCGGATGTGCCAAAAGTTGACGGATAAGGCGACACACCCGGTTGTGCCAAAAATTGACGGATAAGGCGACACAACCGGATGTGCCAAAAATTGACGGTTAAGGCGAGATACTCGGATGTGCCAAAAGTTGACGGATAAGGCGACACACCCTGTTGTGCCAAAAATTGACGGATAAGGCGACACATCCGGATGTGCCAAAAATTGACGGACACCGAGACATAACCGGATGTGCCAAAAATTGACGGATAAGGCGACACACCTGGTTGTGCCAAAAAGTGACAGATAATACGACACACCCAGATGTGCCAAAAATTGACGGATAAGGCGACACACCCGGATGTGCCAAAAATTGACGGATAAGGCGACACATACGGATGTGCCAAAAATTGACGGTTATGGCGACACATCCAGATGTGCCAAAAATTGACGGATAAGGCGACACACCCGGATGTGCCAAAAATTGACGGATAAGGCGACATACCCAGATGTGCCAAAAATTGGCGGATAGGGCGACATACCCGGATGTGCCAAAAATTGAAGGAGAAGGCGAAATACCCGGATGTGCCAAAAATTGAAGGAAAAGGCGACATACCCGGATGTGCCAAAAATTGACTGATAAGGCGAAATACCCGGATGTGCCAAAAATTGGCGGATAGGGCGACATACCCGGATGTGCCAAAAATTGACGGATAAGGCGATATACTCGGATTTGCCAAAAATTGACGGATAAGGCGACATACCCGGATGTGCCAAAAATTGACGGATAATGCGACACACCCGGATGTGCCAAAAATTGACGGATACCGCGACATACCCGGATGCGCCAAAAATTGGCGGATAAGGCGACACACCCGGTTGTGCCAAAAAATGACGGATAAGACGACATACCCGGATGTGCCAAAAAATGACTGATAAGGCGACACATCCGGATGTGCCAAAAATAGACGGATAAGGCGACACACCCGGATGTGCCAAAAATTGATGGATAAGGCGAGATACGCGGATGTGCCAAAAATTGACGGATATGGCGACACAATCGGATGTGCCAAAAATTTACGGATAAGGCGACACATCCGGATGTGCCAAAAATTGACGGATAACGCGACATACCCGGATGTGCCAAAAATTGACGGATAAGGCGACACACCCGGTTGTGCCAAAAAGTGACGGATAAGACGACATACCCGGATGTGCCAAAAATTGGCGGATAAGGCGACACACCCGGATGTGCCAAAAATTGACGGATATGGCGACACAATCGGATGTGCCAAAAATTGACGGATAAGGCGACACGCTCGGATGTGCCAAAAATTGACGGATAAGGCGAAATACCCGGATGTGCCAAAAATTGACGGGTAAGGCGATATATATCCGGATGTGCCAGAAATTGACGGATAAGGCGACATACCCGGATGCGCCAAAAAATGACGGATAAGACGACATACCCGGATGTGGCAAAAAATGACTGATAAGGCGACACACCCGGATGTTCCAAAAATTGACGGAAAAGGCGACACACCCGGATGTGCCAAGAATTGACGGTTAAGGCGAGATACTCGGATGTGCCAAAAGTTGACGGATAAGGCGACACACCCGGTTGTGCCAAAAATTGACGGATAAGGCGACACAACCGGATGTGCCAAAAATTGACGGACACCGAGACATAACCGGATGTGCCTAAAATTGACGGATAAGGCGACACACCTGGTTGTGCCAAAAAGTGACGGATAATACGACATACCCAGATGTGCCAAAAATTGACGGATAAGGCGACACACCCGGATGTGCCAAAAATTGACGGATAAGGCGACACTCCCGGATGTGCCAAAAATTGACGGATAAGGCGACATACCCAGATATGCCAAAAATTGGCGGATAGGGCGACATACCCGGATGTGCCAAAAATTGATGGAGAAGGCGATATACTCGGATTTGCCAAAAATTGACGGATAAGGCGACATACCCGGTTGTGCCAAAAAATGACGGATAATGCGACACACCCGGATGTGCCAAAAATTGACGGATACCGCGACATACCCGGATGCGGCAAAAATTGGCGGATAAGGCGACACACCCGGTTGTGCCAAAAAATGACGGATAAGACGACATACCCGGATGTGGCAAAAAATGACTGATAAGGCGACACACCCGGATGTTCCAAAAATTGACGGAATAGGCGACACACCCGGATGTGCCAAAAATTGACGGTTAAGGCGAGATACTCGGATGTGCCAAAAGTTGACGGATAAGGCGACACACCCGGTTGTGCCAAAAATTGACGGATAAGGCGACACAACCGGATGTGCCAAAAATTGACGGACACCGAGACATAACCGGATGTGCCAAAAATTGACGGATAAGGCGACACACCCGGTTGTGCCAAAAAGTGACGGATAATACGACATACCCAGATGTGCCAAAAATTGACGGATAAG
Organism: Leucoraja ocellata; assembly: GCA_036785375.1. Lineage (NCBI taxonomy): Eukaryota > Metazoa > Chordata > Chondrichthyes > Rajiformes > Rajidae > Leucoraja > Leucoraja ocellata. The sequence goes on from JAWMAR010001093.1 coordinate 96,615, forward strand.
GCGACACACCCGGATGTGCCAAAAATTGACGGATAAGGCGACACATACGGATGTGCCAAAAATTGACGGTTATGGCGACACATCCAGATGTGCCAAAAATTGACGGATAAGGCGACACACCCGGATGTGCCAAAAATTGACGGATAATGTGACATACCCAGATGTGCCAAAAATTGGCGGATAGGGCGACATACCCGGATGTGCCAAAAATTGATGGATAAGGCGATATACTCAGATTTGCCAAAAATTGACGGATAAGGCGACATACCCGGTTGTGCCAAAAAATGACGGATAAGACGACATACCCGGATGTGCCAAAAAATGACTGATAAGGCGACACATCCGGATGTGCCAAAAATTGACGGATAAGGCGACACACCCGGATGTGCCAAAAATTGATGGATAAGGCGAGATACGCGAATGTGCCAAAAATTGACGGATAAGGCGACACACCCGGTTGTGCCAAAAATTGACGGATAAGGCGACACAACCGGATGTGCCAAAAATTGACGGATACCGCGACATACCCGGATGTGCCAAAAATAGACGGATAAGGCGACACACCCGGATGCGCCAAAAATTGACGGATAAGGCGACACCCCCGGATGTGCCAAAAATTGACGGATATGGCAACACGTTCGGATGTGCCAAAAATTGACGGATAAGGCGACACACCCGGATGTGTCAAAAATAGACGGATAAGGCGACATACCCGGATGTGCCAAAAATTGACGGATAAGGCGAAATCCCCGGATGTGCCAAAAATTGACGGGTAAGGCGATATATATCCGGATGTGCCAAAAATTTACGGATAAGGCGACACACCCGGATGTGCCAAAAATTGAAGGAAAAGGCGAAATACCCGGATGTGCCAAAAATTGAAGGAAAAGGCGACATAGCCGGATGTGCCAAAAATTGACTGATAAGGCGAAATACCCGGATGTGCCAAAAATTGGCGGATAGGGCGACATACCCGGATGTGCCAAAAATTGACGGATAAGGCGATATACTCGGATTTGCCAAAAATTGACGGATAAGGCGACATACCCGGATGTGCCAAAAATTGACGGATAATGCGACACACCCGGATGTGCCAAAAATTGACGGATACCGCGACATACCCGGATGCGCCAAAAATTGAAGGAAAAGGCGAAATACCCGGATGTGCCAAAAATTGAAGGAAAAGGCGACATACCCGGATGTGCCAAAAATTGACTGATAAGGCGAAATACCCGGATGTGCCAAAAATTGGCGGATAGGGCGACATACCCGGATGTGCCAAAAATTGACGGATAAGGCGACACACCTGGTTGTGCCAAAAAGTGACAGATAATACGACACACCCAGATGTGCCAAAAATTGACGGATAAGGCGACACACCCGGATGTGCCAAAAATTGACGGATAAGGCGACACATACGGATGTGCCAAAAATTGACGGTTATGGCGACACATCCAGATGTGCCAAAAATTGACGGATAAGGCGACACACCCGGATGTGCCAAAAATTGACGGATAAGGCGACATACCCAGATGTGCCAAAAATTGGCGGATAGGGCGACATACCCGGATGTGCCAAAAATTGAAGGAGAAGGCGAAATACCCGGATGTGCCAAAAATTGAAGGAAAAGGCGACATACCCGGATGTGCCAAAAATTGACTGATAAGGCGAAATACCCGGATGTGCCAAAAATTGGCGGATAGGGCGACATACCCGGATGTGCCAAAAATTGACGGATAAGGCGATATACTCGGATTTGCCAAAAATTGACGGATAAGGCGACATACCCGGATGTGCCAAAAATTGACGGATAATGCGACACACCCGGATGTGCCAAAAATTGACGGATACCGCGACATACCCGGATGCGCCAAAAATTGGCGGATAAGGCGACACACCCGGTTGTGCCAAAAAATGACGGATAAGACGACATACCCGGATGTGCCAAAAAATGACTGATAAGGCGACACATCCGGATGTGCCAAAAATTGACGGATAAGGCGACACACCCGGATGTGCCAAAAATTGATGGATAAGGCGAGATACGCGGATGTGCCAAAAATTGACGGATATGGCGACACAATCGGATGTGCCAAAAATTTACGGATAAGGCGACACATCCGGATGTGCCAAAAATTGACGGATAACGCGACATACCCGGATGTGCCAAAAATTGACGGATAAGGCGACACACCCGGTTGTGCCAAAAAGTGACGGATAAGACGACATACCCGGATGTGCCAAAAATTGGCGGATAAGGCGACACACCCGGATGTGCCAAAAATTGACGGATATGGCGACACAATCGGATGTGCCAAAAATTGACGGATAAGGCGACACGCTCGGATGTGCCAAAAATTGACGGATAAGGCGAAATACCCGGATGTGCCAAAAATTGACGGGTAAGGCGATATATATCCGGATGTGCCAGAAATTGACGGATAAGGCGACATACCCGGATGCGCCAAAAATTGGCGGATAAGGCGACACACCCGGTTGTGCCAAAAAATGACGGATAAGACGACATACCCGGATGTGGCAAAAAATGACTGATAAGGCGACACACCCGGATGTTCCAAAAATTGACGGAAAAGGCGACACACCCGGATGTGCCAAGAATTGACGGTTAAGGCGAGATACTCGGATGTGCCAAAAGTTGACGGATAAGGCGACACACCCGGTTGTGCCAAAAATTGACGGATAAGGCGACACAACCGGATGTGCCAAAAATTGACGGACACCGAGACATAACCGGATGTGCCTAAAATTGACGGATAAGGCGACACACCTGGTTGTGCCAAAAAGTGACGGATAATACGACATACCCAGATGTGCCAAAAATTGACGGATAAGGCGACACACCCGGATGTGCCAAAAATTGACGGATAAGGCGACACTCCCGGATGTGCCAAAAATTGACGGATAAGGCGACATACCCAGATATGCCAAAAATTGGCGGATAGGGCGACATACCCGGATGTGCCAAAAATTGATGGAGAAGGCGATATACTCGGATTTGCCAAAAATTGACGGATAAGGCGACATACCCGGTTGTGCCAAAAAATGACGGATAATGCGACACACCCGGATGTGCCAAAAATTGACGGATACCGCGACATACCCGGATGCGGCAAAAATTGGCGGATAAGGCGACACACCCGGTTGTGCCAAAAAATGACGGATAAGACGACATACCCGGATGTGGCAAAAAATGACTGATAAGGCGACACACCCGGATGTTCCAAAAATTGACGGAATAGGCGACACACCCGGATGTGCCAAAAATTGACGGTTAAGGCGAGATACTCGGATGTGCCAAAAGTTGACGGATAAGGCGACACACCCGGTTGTGCCAAAAATTGACGGATAAGGCGACACAACCGGATGTGCCAAAAATTGACGGACACCGAGACATAACCGGATGTGCCAAAAATTGACGGATAAGGCGACACACCCGGTTGTGCCAAAAAGTGACGGATAATACGACATACCCAGATGTGCCAAAAATTGACGGATAAGGCGACACACCCGGATGTGCCAAAAATTGACGGATAAGGCGACACATACGGATGTGCCAAAAATTGACGGTTATGGCGACACATCCAGATGTGCCAAAAATTGACGGATAAGGCGACACACCCGGATGTGCCAAAAATTGACGGATAAGGTGACATACCCAGATGTGCCAAAAATTGGCGGATAGGGCGACATACCCGGATGTGCCAAAAATTGATGGATAAGGCGATATACTCAGATTTGCCAAAAATTGACGGATAAGGCGACATACCCGGTTGTGCCAAAAAATGACGGATAAGACGACATACCCGGATGTGCCAAAAAATGACTGATAAGGCGACACATCCGGATGTGCCAAAAATTGACGGATAAGGCGACACACCCGGATGTGCCAAAAATTGATGGATAAGGCGAGATACGCGAATGTGCCAAAAATTGACGGATAAGGCGACACACCCGGTTGTGCCAAAAATTGACGGATAAGGCGACACAACCGGATGTGCCAAAAATTGACGGATACCGCGACATACCCGGATGTGCCAAAAATAGACGGATAAGGCGACACACCCGGATGCGCCAAAAATTGACGGATAAGGCGACACCCCCGGATGTGCCAAAAATTGACGGATATGGCAACACGTTCGGATGTGCCAAAAATTGACGGATAAGGCGACACACCCGGATGTGTCAAAAATAGACGGATAAGGCGACATACCCGGATGTGCCAAAAATTGACGGATAAGGCGAAATCCCCGGATGTGCCAAAAATTGACGGGTAAGGCGATATATATCCGGATGTGCCAAAAATTTACGGATAAGGCGACACACCCGGATGTGCCAAAAATTGAAGGAAAAGGCGAAATACCCGGATGTGCCAAAAATTGAAGGAAAAGGCGACATACCCGGATGTGCCAAAAATTGACTGATAAGGCGAAATACCCGGATGTGCCAAAAATTGGCGGATAGGGCGACATACCCGGATGTGCCAAAAATTGACAGATAAGGCGATATACTCGGATTTGCCAAAAATTGACGGATAAGGCGACATACCCGGATGTGCCAAAAATTGACGGATAATGCGACACACCCGGATGTGCCAAAAATTGACGGATACCGCGACATACCCGGATGCGCCAAAAATTGGTGGATAAGGCGACACACCCGGTTGTGCCAAAAAATGACGGATAAGACGACATACCCGGATGTGGCAAAAAATGACTGATAAGGCGACACACCCGGATGTTCCAAAAATTGACGGAAAAGGCGACACACCCGGATGTGCCAAAAATTGACGGTTAAGGCGAGATACTCGGATGTGCCAAAAGTTGACGGATAAGGCGACACACCCTGTTGTGCCAAAAATTGACGGATAAGGCGACACAACCGGATGTGCCAAAAATTGACGGACACCGAGACATAACCGGATGTGCCAAAAATTGACGGATAAGGCGACACACCTGGTTGTGCCAAAAAGTGACGGATAATACAACATACCCAGATGTGCCAAAAATTGACGGATAAGGCGACACACCCGGATGTGCCAAAAATTGACGGATAAGGCGACACATACGGATGTGCCAAAAATTGACGGTTATGGCGACACATCCAGATGTGCCAAAAATTGACGGATAAGGCGACACACCCGGATGTGCCAAAAATTGACGGATAAGGCGACATACCCAGATGTGCCAAAAATTGGCGGATAGGGCGACATACCCGGATGTGCCAAAAATTGATGGATAAGGCGATATACTCGGATTTGCCAAAAATTGACGGATAAGGCTACATACCCGGTTGTGCCAAAAAATGACGGATAAGACGACATACCCGGATGTGCCAAAAAATGACTGATAAGGAGACACATCCGGATGTGCCAAAAATTGACGGATAAGGCGACACACCCGGATGTGCCAAAAATTGATGGATAAGGCGATATACTCGGATTTGCCAAAAATTGACGGATAAGGCTACATACCCGGTTGTGCCAAAAAATGACGGATAAGACGACATACCCGGATGTGCCAAAAAATGACTGATAAGGCGACACATCCGGATGTGCCAAAAATTGACGGATAAGGCGACACACCCGGATGTGCCAAAAATTGATGGATAAGGCGAGATACGCGGATGTGCCAAAAATTGACGGATATGGCGACACAATCGGATGTGCCAAAAATTGACGGATAAGGCTACATACCCGGTTGTGCCAAAAAATGACGGATAAGACGACATACCCGGATGTGCCAAAAAATGACGGATAAGGCGACATACCCAGATGTGCCAAAAATTGGCGGATAGGGCGACATACCCGGATGTGCCAAAAATTGATGGATAAGGCGATATACTCGGATTTGCCAAAAATTGACGGATAAGGCTACATACCCGGTTGTGCCAAAAAATGACGGATAAGACGACATACCCGGATGTGCCAAAAAATGACTGATAAGGCGACACATCCGGATGTGCCAAAAATTGACGGATAAGGCGACACACCCGGATGTGCCAAAAATTGATGGATAAGGCGAGATACGCGGATGTGCCAAAAATTGACGGATATGGCGACACAATCGGATGTGCCAAAAATTGACGGATAAGGCGACACATCCGGATGTGCCAAAAAGTGACGGATAAGACGACATACCCAGATGTGCCAAAAATTGACGGGTAAGGCGATATATATCCGGATGTGCCAGAAATTGACGGATAAGGCGACATACCCGGATGCGCCAAAAATTGGCGGATAAGGCGACACACCCGGTTGTGCCAAAAAATGATGGATAAGACGACATACCCGGATGTGGCAAAAAATGACTGATAAGGCGACACACCCGGATGTTCCAAAAATTGACGGAAAAGGCGACACACCCGGATGTGCCAAAAATTGACGGTTAAGGCGAGATACTCGGATGTGCCAAAAGTTGACGGATAAGGCGACACACCCGGTTGTGCCAAAAATTGACGGATAAGGCGACACAACCGGATGTGCCAAAAATTGACGGACACCGAGACATAACCGGATGTGCCAAAAATTGACGGATAAGGCGATACACCTGGTTGTGCCAAAAAGTGACGGATAATACGACATACCCAGATGTGCCAAAAATTGACGGATAAGGCGACACACCCGGATGTGCCAAAAATTGACGGATAAGGCGACACACCCGGATGTGCCAAAAATTGACGGATAATGCGACACACCCGGATGTGCCAAAAATTGACGGATACCGCGACATACCCGGATGCGGCAAAAATTGGCGGATAAGGCGACACACCCGGTTGTGCCAAAAAATGACGGATAAGACGACATACCCGGATGTGGCAAAAAATGACTGATAAGGCGACACACCCGGATGTTCCAAAAATTGACGGAAAAGGCGACACACCCGGATGTGCCAAAAATTGACGGTTAAGGCGAGATACTCGGATGTGCCAAAAGTTGACGGATAAGGCGACACACCCGGTTGTGCCAAAAATTGACGGATAAGGCGACACAACCGGATGTGCCAAAAATTGACGGACACCGAGACATAACCGGATGTGCCAAAAATTGACGGATAAGGCGACACACCCGGTTGTGCCAAAAAGTGACGGATAAGGCGACACACCCGGATGTTCCAAAAATTGACGGAAAAGGCGACACACCCGGATGTGCCAAAAATTGACGGTTAAGGCGAGATACTCGGATGTGCCAAAAGTTGACGGATAAGGCGACACACCCGGTTGTGCCAAAAATTGACGGATAAGGCGACACAACCGGATGTGCCAAAAATTGACGGACACCGAGACATAACCGGATGTGCCAAAAATTGACGGATAAGGCGACACACCCGGTTGTGCCAAAAAGTGACGGATAATACGACATACCCAGATGTGCCAAAAATTGACGGATAAGGCGACACACCCGGATGTGTCAAAAATTGACGGATAAGGCGACAGATACGGATGTGCCAAAAATTGGCGGATAGGGCGACATACCCGGATGTGCCAAAAATTGATGGATAAGGCGATATACTCGGATTTGCCAAAAATTGACGGATAAGGCGACATACCCGGTTGTGCCAAAAAATGACGGATAAGACGACATACCCGGATGTGCCAAAAAATGACTGATAAGGCGACACATCCGGATTTGCCAAAAATTGACGGATAAGGCGACACACCCGGATGTGCCAAAAATTGATGGATAAGGCGAGATACGCGAATGTGCCAAAAATTGACGGATAAGGCGACACACCCGGTTGCGCCAAAAATTGACGGATAAGGCGACACAACCGGATGTGCCAAAAATTGACGGATACCGCGACATACCCGGATGTGCCAAAAATTGACGGATATGGCGACACCCCCGGATGTGCCAAAAATTGACGGATATGGCGACACGTTCGGATGTGCCAAAAATTGACGGATAAGGCGACACACCCGGATGTGCCAAAAATAGACGGATAAGGCGACATACCCGGATGTGCCAAAAATTGACGGATAAGGCGAAATCCCCGGATGTGCCAAAAATTGACGGGTAAGGCGATATATATCCGGATGTGCCAAAAATTGACGGATAAGGCGACACACCCGGATGTGCCAAAAATTGAAGGAAAAGGCGAAATACCCGGATGTGCCAAAAATTGAAGGAAAAGGCGACATACCCGGATGTGCCAAAAATTGACTGATAGGGCGACATACCCGGATGTGCCAAAAATTGACGGATAAGGCGATATACTCGGATTTGCCAAAAATTGATGGATAAGGCGACATACCCGGATGTGCCAAAAATTGACGGATAATGCGACACACCCGGATGTGCCAAAAATTGACGGATACCGCGACATACCCGGATGCGCCAAAAATTGGCGGATAAGGCGACACACCCGGTTGTGACAAAAAATGACGGATAAGACGACATACCCGGATGTGGCAAAAAATGACTGATAAGGCGACACACCCGGATGTTCCAAAAATTGACGGAAAAGGTGACACACCCGGATGTGCCAAAAATTGACGGTTAAGGCGAGATACTCGGATGTGCCAAAAGTTGACGGATAAGGCGACACACCCTGTTGTGCCAAAAATTGACAGATAAGGCGACACAACCGGATGTGCCAAAAATTGACGGACACCGAGACATAACCGGATGTGCCAAAAATTGACGGATAAGGCGACACACCTGGTTGTGCCAAAAAGTGACGGATAATACGACATACCCAGATGTGCCAAAAATTGACGGTTAAGGCGAGATACGCGAATGTGCCAAAAATTGACGGATAAGGCGACACACCCGGATGTGCCAAAAATAGACGGATAAAGCGACATACCCGGATGTGCCAAAAATTGACGGATAAGGCGAAATCCCCGGATGTGCCAAAAATTGACGGGTAAGGCGATATATATCCAGATGTGCCAAAAATTGACGGATAAGGCGACACACCCGGATGTGCCAAAAATTGAAGGAAAAGGCGAAATACCCGGATGTGCCAAAAATTGGCGGATAGGGCGACATACCCGGATGTGCCAAAAATTGACGGATAAGGCGATATACTCGGATTTGCCAAAAATTGATGGATAAGGCGACATACCCGGATGTGCCAAAAATTGACGGATAATGCGACACACCCGGATGTGCCAAAAATTGACGGATACCGCGACATACCCGGATGTGGCAAAAAATGACTGATAAGGCGACACACCCGGATGTTCCAAAAATTGACGGAAAAGGCGACACACCCGGATGTGCCAAAAATTGACGGTTAAGGCGAGATACTCGGATGTGCCAAAAGTTGACGGATAAGGCGACACACCCTGTTGTGCCAAAAATTGGCGGATAGGGCGACATACCCGGATGTGCCAAAAATTGATGGATAAGGCGATATACTCGGATTTGCCAAAAATTGATGGATAAGGCGACATACCCGGTTGTGCCAAAAAATGACGGATAAGACGACATACCCGGATGTGCCAAAAAATGACTGATAAGGCGACACATCCGGATGTGCCAAAAATTGACGGATAAGGCGACACACCCGGATGTGCCAAAAATTGATGGATAAGGCGAGATACGCGGATGTGCCAAAAATTGACGGATATGGCGACACAATCGGATGTGCCAAAAATTGACGGATAAGGCGACACATCCGGATGTGCCAAAAATTGACGGATAACGCGACATACCCGGATGTGCCAAAAATTGACGGATAAGGCGACACACCCGGTTGTGCCAAAAAGTGACGGATAAGACGACATACCCGAATGTGCCAAAAATTGACGGATAAGGCGACACACCCGGATGTGCCAAAAATTGACGGATATGGCGACATACCCGGATGTGCCAAAAATAGACGGATAAGGCGACACACCCGGTTGTGCCAAAAAGTGACGGATAAGACGACATACCCGGATGTGCCAAAAATTGACGGATAAGGCGACACGCCCGGATGTGCCAAAAATTGACGGATAAGGCGAAATACCCGGATGTGCCAAAAATTGACGGGTAAGGCGATATATATCCGGATGTGCCAGAAATTGACGGATAAGGCGACATACCCGGATTTGACAAAAATTGACGGATAAGGCGAATTCCCCGTTGTGCCAAAAATTGATGGATAGGCGATATACCCGGATGTGCCAAAAATTGATGGATAAGGCGACATACCCGGATGTGCCAAAAATTGGCTGATAAGGCGAAATACCCGGATGTGCCAAAAATTGACGGATAGGGCGACATGCCCGGATGTGCCAAAAAATGACTGATAAGGTGACACATGCGGATGAGCCAAAAATTGACATATAAGGCGATATACCCGGATGTGCCAAAAATTGACGGATAAGGCGCCATACCCGGATTGCCAAAAATTGACTGATAAGGCGAAATACTCGGATGTGCCAAAAATTGGCGGATAGGGCAACATACCCGGATGTGCCAAAAATTGACGGATAAGGCAACATACTCGGACATGCCAAAAATTGACGGATAAGGCGACATACCCGGATGTGCCAAAAATTGACGGATAATGCAACACACCCAGATGTGCCAAAAATTGACGGATAACGCGACATACCCGGATGTGCCAAAAATTGACGGATAAGACGACATACCCGGATGTGCCAAAAATTGACTGATAAGGCGACACACCCGGATGTGCCAAAAATTGACGGATAAGGCGCCACACCCGGATGTGCCAAAAATTGACGGATAAGGCGAGATATGCGGATGTGCTAAAAATTGACGGATAGGGCGACACACCCGGATGTGCCAAAAATTGACGGATAAGGCGACATACCCTGTTGTGCCAAAAATTGACGTATAAGGCAACATACTCGGATGAGCCAAAAATTAATGGATAAGGCGACATACCTGGATGTGCCAAAAATTGACGGATAAGGTGACACACCCGGATGTGCCAAAAATTGACGGATAAGGGGACATACCCAGATGTGCAAAAAAATGATGGGTAAGGCGACATACCGGATGTGCCAAAAATTGACGGATAAGGGGACATACCCGGTTGTGACAAAAGTTGACGGTTAAGGCGACATACCCGGATGTGACAAAAATTGACAGATAAGGCGACATACCTGGATTTGACAAAAATTGACGGATAAGGCGAGACACCCGGATGTGCCAAAAATTGACAGATAAGGCGACATACCTGGATGTGCCAAAAATTGACGGATAAGGCGACATACCCGGATGTGCCAAAAATTGACTGATAAGGCGAAATACCCGGATGTGCCAAAAATTGGCGGATAGGGCGACATACCAGGATGTGCCAAAAATTGACGGATAAGGCGACATACCTGGATGTGCCAAAAATTGACGGATAAGGCGACATACCCGGATGTGCCAAAAATTGACTGATAAGGCGAAATACCCGGATGTGCCAAAAATTGGCGGATAGGGCGACATACCCGGATGTGCCAAAAATTGACGGATAAGGCGACACACCCGGTTGTGCCAAAAAATGACGGATAAGACGACATACCCGGATGTGGCAAAAAATGACTGATAAGGCGACACACCCGGATGTTCCAAAAATTGACGGAAAAGGTGACACACCCGGATGTGCCAAAAATTGACGGTTAAGGCGAGATACTTGGATGTGCCAAAAGTTGACGGATAAGGCGACACACCCTGTTGTGCCAAAAATTGACGGATAAGGCGACACACCTGGTTGTGCCAAAAAGTGACGGATAATACGACATACACAGATGTGCCAAAAATTGACGGTTAATGCGAGATACGCGAATGTGCCAAAAATTGACGGATATGGCGACACGTTCGGATGTGCCAAAAATTGACGGATAAGGCGACACACCCGGATGTGCCAAAAATAGACGGATAAAGCGACATACCCGGATGTGCCAAAAATTGACGGATAAGGCGAAATCCCCGGATGTGCCAAAAATTGACGGGTAAGGCGATATATATCCGGATGTGCCAAAAATTGACGGATAAGGCGACACACCCGGATGTGCAAAAAATTGAAGGAAAAGGCGAAATACCCGGATTTGCCAAAAATTGATGGATAAGGCGACATACCCGGATGTGCCAAAAATTGACGGATAATGCGACACACTCGGATGTGCCAAAAATTGACGGATACCGCGACATACCCGGATGTGGCAAAAAATGACTGATAAGGCGACACACCCGGATGTTCCAAAAATTGACGGAAAAGGCGACACACCCGGATGTGCCAAAAATTGACGGTTAAGGCGAGATACTCGGATGTGCCAAAAGTTGACGGATAAGGCGACACACCCTGTTGTGCCAAAAATTGGCGGATAGGGCGACATACCCGGATGTGCCAAAAATTGATGGATAAGGCGATATACTCGGATTTGCCAAAAATTGACGGATAAGGCGACATATCCGGTTGTGCCAAAAAATGACGGATAAGACGACATACCCGGATGTGCCAAAAAATGACTGATAAGGCGACACATCCGGATGTGCCAAAAATTGACGGATAAGGCGACACACCCGGATGTGCCAAAAATTGATGGATAAGGCGAGATACGCGGATGTGCCAAAAATTGACGGATATGGCGACACAATCGGATGTGCCAAAAATTGACGTATAAGGCGACACATCCGGATGTGCCAAAAATTGACGGATAACGCGACATACCCGGATGTGCCAAAAATTGACGGATAAGGCGACACACCCGGTTGTGCCAAAAAGTGACGGATAAGACGACATACCCGGATGTGCCAAAAATTGACGGATAAGGCGACACACCCGGATGTGCCAAAAATTGACGGATATGGCGACATACCCGGATGTGCCAAAAATAGACGGATAAGGCGACACACCCGGTTGTGCCAAAAAGTGACGGATAAGACGACATACCCGGATGTGCCAAAAATTGACGGATAAGGCGACACGCCCGGATGTGCCAAAAATTGACGGATAAGGCGAAATACCCGGATGTGCCAAAAATTGACGGGTAAGGCGATATATATCCGGATGTGCCAGAAATTGACGGATAAGGCGACATACCCGGATTTGACAAAAATTGACGGATAAGGCGAATTCCCCGTTGTGCCAAAAATTGATGGATAGGCGATATACCCGGATGTGCCAAAAATTGATGGATAAGGCGACATACCCGGATGTGCCAAAAATTGGCTGATAAGGCGAAATACCCGGAAGTGCCAAAAATTGACGGATAGGGCGACATGCCCGGATGTGCCAAAAAATGACTGATAAGGTGACACACGCGGATGAGCCAAAAATTGACATATAAGGCGATATACCCGGATGTGCCAAAAATTGACGGATAAGGCGCCATACCCGGATTGCCAAAAATTGACTGATAAGGCGAAATACTCGGATGTGCCAAAAATTGGCGGATAGGGCAACATACCCGGATGTGCCAAAAATTGACGGATAAGGCAACATACTCGGACATGCCAAAAATTGACGGATAAGGCGACATACCCGGATGTGCCAAAAATTGACGGATAATGCAACACACCCGGATGTGCCAAAAATTGACGGATAACGCGACATACCCGGATGTGCCAAAAATTGACGGATAAGACGACATACCCGGATGTGCCAAAAATTGACTGATAAGGCGACACACCCGGATGTGCCAAAAATTGACGGATAAGGCGCCACACCCGGATGTGCCAAAAATTGACGGATAAGGCGAGATATGCGGATGTGCTAAAAATTGACGGATAGGGCGACACACCCGGATGTGCCAAAAATTGACGGATAAGGCGACATACCCTGTTGTGCCAAAAATTGACGTATAAGGCAACATACTCGGATGAGCCAAAAATTAATGGATAAGGCGACATACCTGGATGTGCCAAAAATTGACGGATAAGGTGACATACCCGGATGTGCCAAAAATTGACGGATAAGGGGACATACCCAGATGTGCCAAAAATTGATGGGTAAGGCGACATACCGGATGTGCCAAAAATTGACGGATAAGGGGACATACCCGGTTGTGCCAAAAGTTGACGGTTAAGGCGACATACCCGGATGTGACAAAAATTGACAGATAAGGCGACATACCTGGATTTGATAAAAATTGACGGATAAGGCGAGACACCCGGATGTGCCAAAAATTGACAGATAAGGCGACATACCTGGATGTGCCAAAAATTGACGGATAAGGCGACATACCCGGATGTGCCAAAAATTGACTGATAAGGCGAAATACCCGGATGTGCCAAAAATTGGCGGATAGGGCGACATACCAGGATGTGCCAAAAATTGACGGATAAGGCGACATACCTGGATGTGCCAAAAATTGACGGATAAGCGACATACCCGGATGTGCCAAAAATTGACTGATAAGGCGAAATACCCGGATGTGCCAAAAATTGGCGGATAGGGCGACATACCCGGATGTGCCAAAAATTGACGGATAAGGCGACATACTCGGATTTGCCAAAAATTGACGGATAAGGCGACATACCCGGATGTGCCAAAAATTGACTGATAAGGCGAAATACCTGGATGTGCCAAAAATTGACTGATGAGGCGACACACCCGGATGTGCCAAAAATTGACGGATAAGGCGCCACACCCGGATGTGCCAAAAATTGACGGGTAAGGTGAGATATGCGGATGTGCCAAAAATTGACGGATAGGGCGACACACCCGGATGTGCCAAAAATTGACGGATAAGGCGACATACCCTGTTGTGCCAAAAATTGACGGATAAGGCAACATACTCGGATGAGCCAAAAATTAATGGATAAGGCGACATACCTGGATGTGCCAAAAATTGACGGATAAGGGGACATACCCAGATGTGCCAAAAATTGATGGGTAAGGCGACATACCGGATGTGCCAAAAATTGACGGATAAGGGGACATACCCGGTTGTGCCAAAAGTTGACGGTTAAGGCGACATACCCGGATGTGACAAAAATTGACAGATAAGGCGACATACCTGGATTTGACAAAAATTGACGGATAAGGCGAAATACCCGGATGTGCCAAAAATTGGCGGATAGGGCGACATACCAGGATGTGCCAAAAATTGACGGATAATGCGACACACCCGGATGTGCCAAAAATTGACGGATACCGCGACATACCCGGATGTGCCAAAAATTGACGGATAAGGCGACACACCCGGTTGTGCCAAAAAATGACTGATAAGGCGACACACCCAGATGTGCCAAAAATTGACGGATAAGGCGACACACCCAGATGTGCCAAAAATTGACGGATAAGGCGAGATACGCGGATGTGCCAAAAATTGACGGATAAGGCGACATACCCGGATGTGCCAAAAATTGACTGATAAGGCGAGACACCCGGATGTGCCAAAAATTGACAGATAAGGCGACATACCGGGATGTGCCAAAAATTGACGGATAAGGCGACATACCCGGATGTGCCAAAAATTGACTGATAAGGCGAAATACCCGGATGTGCCAAAAATTGGCGGATAGGGCGACATACCCGGTTGTGCCAAAAATTGACGGATAAGGCGACATACCTGGATGTGCCAAAAATTGACGGATAAGGCGACATACCCGGATGTGCCAAAAATTGACTGATAAGGCGAAATACCCGGATGTGCCAAAAATTGGCGGATAGGGCGACATACCCGGATGTGCCAAAAATTGACGGATAAGGCGACATACTCGGATTTGCCAAAAATTGACGGATAAGGCGACATACCCGGATGTGCCAAAAATTGACGGATAATGCGACACACCCGGATGTGCCAAAAATTGACGGATACCGCGACATACCCGGATGTGCCAAAAATTGACGGATAAGGCGACACACCCGGTTGTGCCAAAAAATGACTGATAAGGCGACACACCCAGATGTGCCAAAAATTGACGGATAAGGCGACACACCCAGATGTGCCAAAAATTGACGGATAAGGCGAGATACGCGGATGTGCCAAAAATTGACGGATAAGGCGACACACCCGGATGTGCCAAAAATTGACGGATAAGGCGACACATCCGGATGTGCCAAAAATTGACGGGTACGGCGACACAACCGGTTGTGCCAAAAATTGACGGATAAGGCGACATACTCGGATTTGCCAAAAATTGACTGATAAGGCGACATACCCGGATGTGCCAAAAATTGACGGATAAGGGGACATACCCAGATGTGCCAAAAATTGACGGGTAAGGCGACATACCCGGATGTGCCAAAAATTGACTGATAAGGCGACACACCCGGATGTGCCAAAAATTGACGGATAAGGCGCCACACCCGGATGTGCCAAAAATTGACGGATAAGGCGAGATATGCGGATGTGCCAAAAATTGATGGATAGGGCGACACACCCGGATGTGCCAAAAATGGACGGATAAGGCGACATACCCTGTTGTGCCAAAAATTGACGGATAAGGCAACATACTCGGATGAGCCAAAAATTAATGGATAAGGCGACATACCTGGATGTGCCAAAAATTGACGGATAAGGTGACATACCCGGATGTGCCAAAAATTGACGGATAAGGGGACATACCCAGATGTGCCAAAAATTGATGGGTAAGGCGACATACCAGATGTGCCAAAAATTGACGGATAAGGGGACATACCCAGTTGTGCCAAAAGTTGACGGTTAAGGCGACATACCCGGATGTGACAAAAATTGACGGATAAGGCGACATACCTGGATTTGACAAAAATTGACGGATAAGGCGAGACACCCGGATGTGCCAAAAATTGTCAGATAAGGCGACATACCTGGATGTGCCAAAAATTGACGGATAAGGCGACATACCCGGATGTGCCAAAAATTGACTGATAAGGCGAAATACCCGGATGTGCCAAAAATTGGCGGATAGGGCGACATACCCGGATGTGCCAAAAATTGACGGATAAGGCGACATACCTGGATGTGCCAAAAATTGACGGATAAGGCGACATACCCGGATGTGCCAAAAATTGACTGATAAGGCGAAATACCCGGATGTGCCAAAAATTGGCGGATAGGGCGACATACTCGGATGAGCCAAAAATTAATGGATAAGGCGACATACCTGGATGTGCCAAAAATTGACGGATAAGGTGACATACCCGGATGTGCCAAAAATTGACGGATAAGGGGACATACCCAGATGTGCCAAAAATTGATGGGTAAGGCGACATACCAGATGTGCCAAAAATTGACGGATAAGGGGACATACCCAGTTGTGCCAAAAGTTGACGGTTAAGGCGACATACCCGGATGTGACAAAAATTGACGGATAAGGCGACATACCTGGATTTGACAAAAATTGACGGATAAGGCGAGACACCCGGATGTGCCAAAAATTGTCAGATAAGGCGACATACCTGGATGTGCCAAAAATTGACGGATAAGGCGACATACCCGGATGTGCCAAAAATTGACTGATAAGGCGAAATACCCGGATGTGCCAAAAATTGGCGGATAGGGCGACATACCCGGATGTGCCAAAAATTGACGGATAAGGCGACATACCTGGATGTGCCAAAAATTGACGGATAAGGCGACATACCCGGATGTGCCAAAAATTGACTGATAAGGCGAAATACCCGGATGTGCCAAAAATTGGCGGATAGGGCGACATACCCGGATGTGCCAAAAATTGACGGATAAGGCGACATACTCGGATTTGCCAAAAATTGACGGATAAGGCGAAATACCCGGATGTGCCAAAAATTGACGGATAATGCGACACACCCGGATGTGCCAAAAATTGACGGATACCGCGACATACCCGGATGTGCCAAAAATTGACGGATAAGGCGACACACCCGGTTGTGCCAAAAAATGACTGATAAGGCGACACACCCAGATGTGCCAAAAATTGAAGGATAAGGCGACACACCCAGATGTGCCAAAAATTGACGGATAAGGCGAGATACGCGGATGTGCCAAAAATTGACGGATAAGGCGACATACCCGGATGTGCCAAAAATTGACTGATAAGGCGAGACACCCGGATGTGCCAAAAATTGACAGATAAGGCGACATACCTGGATGTGCCAAAAATTGACGGATTAGGCGACATACCCGGATGTGCCAAAAATTGACTGATAAGGCGAAATACCCGGATGTGCAAAAATTGGCGGATAGGGCGACATACCCGGTTGTGCCAAAAATTGACGGATAAGGCGACATACCTGGATGTGCCAAAAATTGACGGATAAGGCGACATACCCGGATGTGCCAAAAATTGACTGATAAGGCGAAATACCCGGATGTGCCAAAAATTGGCGGATAGGGCGACATACCCGGATGTGCCAAAAATTGACGGATAAGGCGACATACTCGGATTTGCCAAAAATTGACGGATAAGGCGACATACCCGGATGTGCCAAAAATTGACGGATAATGCGACACACCCGGATGTGCCAAAAATTGACGGATACCGCGACATACCCGGATGTGCCAAAAATTGACGGATAAGGCGACACACCCGGTTGTGCCAAAAAATGACTGATAAGGCGACACACCCAGATGTGCCAAAAATTGACGGATAAGGCGACACACCCAGATGTGCCAAAAATTGACGGATAAGGCGAGATACGCGGATGTGCCAAAAATTGACGGATAAGGCGACACACCCGGATGTGCCAAAAATTGACGGATAAGGCGACACATCCGGATGTGCCAAAAATTGACGGGTACGGCGACACAACCGGTTGTGCCAAAAATTGACGGATAAGGCGACATACTCGGATTTGCCAAAAATTGACTGATAAGGCGACATACCCGGATGTGCCAAAAATTGACGGATAAGGGGACATACCCAGATGTGCCAAAAATTGACGGGTAAGGCGACATACCCGGATGTGCCAAAAATTGACTGATAAGGCGACACACCCGGATGTGCCAAAAATTGACGGATAAGGCGCCACACCCGGATGTGCCAAAAATTGACGGATAAGGCGAGATATGCGGATGTGCCAAAAATTGATGGATAGGGCGACACACCCGGATGTGCCAAAAATTGACGGATAAGGCGACATACCCTGTTGTGCCAAAAATTGACGGATAAGGCAACATACTCGGATGAGCCAAAAATTAATGGATAAGGCGACATACCTGGATGTGCAAAAATTGGCGGATAGGGCGACATACCCGGTTGTGCCAAAAATTGACGGATAAGACGACATACCTGGATGTGCCAAAAATTGACGGATAAGGCGACATACCCGGATGTGCCAAAAATCGACTGATAAGGCGAAATACCCGGATGTGCCAAAAATTGGCGGATAGGGCGACATACCCGGATGTGCCAAAAATTGACGGATAAGGCGACATACTCGGATTTGCCAAAAATTGACGGATAAGGCGACATACCCGGATGTGCCAAAAATTGACGGATAATGCGACACACCCGGATGTGCCAAAAATTGACGGATACCGCGACATACCCGGATGTGCCAAAAATTCGGGTATGTCTCCTTACCCGTCAATTTTTGGCACAACCGGGTATGTCGCCTTATCCGTCAATTTTTGCACATCCTGGTATGTCGCCTTATCCGTCAATTTACTGGCACATCTGATTATGTCGCCTTATCCGTCAATTTTTGGCACATCCGGGTATGTCGCCCTATCCGCCAATTTTTGGCACATCCCGGTATTTCGCCTTATCAGTCAATTTTTGGCACATCCAGGTATGTCGACTTATCCGTCAATTTTTGGCACATCCGGGTATGTCGCCTTATCCGTCAATTTTTGGCACATCCGGGTGTGTCGCATTATCCGTCAATTTTTGGCACATCCGGGTATGTCGCCTTACCCGTCAATTTTTGGCACATTCGGTTGTGTCGCCTTATCCGTCAATTTTTGGCACATCTGGGTATGTCGCCTTACCCGTCAATTTTTGGCACATCTGGGTATGTCCCCTTATCCGTCAATTTTTGGCACATCCGGGTATGTCACCTTATCCGTCAATTTTTGGCACATCCGGGTATGTCGCCATATCCGTTAATTTTTGGCACATCCGGGTATGTCGTCTTATCCGTTAATTTTTGGCACAACAGGGTATGTCGCCTTATCCTTCAATTTTTGGCACATCCGGGTATGTCGCCCTGCCCGTCAATTTTTGGCACATCCGGGTATTTCGCCTTATCCGTTAATTTTTGGCACATCCCGGTGCGTCGCCTTACTCGTTAATTTTTGGCACATCCGGGTATGTCGCCTTATCCGTCAATTTTTGGCACATCCTGGTATGTCGCCTTATCCGTCAATTTTTGCCACAACCGGGTATGTCGCCATATCCGTCAATTTACTGGCACATCCGGTTATGTCGCCTTATCCGTCAATTTTTGGCACATCCGGGTATGTCGCCTTATCCGTCAATTTTTGGCACATCCGTGTATGTCGCCTTATCCGTCAATTTTTGGCAAATCCAGGTATTTCGCCTTATCCGTCAATTTTTGGCACATCCAGGTATGTCGCCTTATCCGTCAATTTTTGGCACATCCGGGTATGTCGCCTTATCCGTCAATTTTGGGCACATCCGGGTATGTCGCCTTATCCGTCAATTTTTGGCACATCCGGGTGTTTCGCCTTATCAGTCATTTTTTGGCACATCCGGGTATGTCGTCTTATTCGTCATTTTTTGGCACAAACGGGTGTGTCGCCTTATCCGTCAATTTTTGGCACATCCGGTTATGTCGCGGTATCCGTCAATTTTTGTCACTTCCGGTGTGTCGCATTATCCGTCAATTTTTGGCACATCCGGGTATTTCGCCTTATCAGTCAATTTTTGGCACATCCGGGTATCTCGCCTTATCTGTCAACTTTTGGCACATCCGGGTATTTCGCCTTATCCGTCAATTTACTGGCACATCCGGTTATGTCGCCTTATCCGACAATGTTTGGCACATCCGGGTATTTCGCCTTATCCGTCAATTTACTGGCACATCCGTTATGTCGCCTTATCTGACAATTTTTGGCACATCTTGGTATTTCGCCTCATCCGTCAATTTTTGGCACATCCGGGTATGTTGCCTTATCCGTCAATTTTCGGCACAACCGGGTGTGTCGCCTTATCCGTCAATTTTTGGCACATCCGCCTTGTGTCGCCGTATCCGTCAATTTTTGGCACGTCTGGGTGTGTCGCCTTACCCGTCAATTTTTGGCACATCCGCATGTGTCGCCGTATCCGTCAATTTTTGGCACATCCGGGTATGTCTCCTTACCCGTCAATTTTTGGCACAACCGGGTATGTCGCCTTATCCGTCAATTTTTGCACATCCTGGTATGTCGCCTTATCCGTCAATTTACTGGCACATCCGATTATGTCGCCTTATCCGTCAATTTTTGGCACATCCGGGTATGTCGCCTTATCCGTCATTTTTTGGCACATCCGGTTATGTTGCCTTATCCGTCAATTTTTGGCACATCCGGGTATGTCGCCCTATCCGCCAATTTTTGGCACATCCCGGTATTTGGCCTTATCAGTCAATTTTTGGCACATCCAGGTATGTCGACATCCGTCTATTTTTGGCACATCCAGGTATGTCGCCTTATCCGTCAATTTTTGGCACATCCGGGTGTGTTGCATTATCCGTCAATTTTTCGCACATCCGGGTATGTCGCCTTACCCGTCAATTTTTGGCACATTCGGTTGTGTCGCCTTATCCGTCAATTTTTGGCACATCTGGGTATGTCGCCTTACCCGTCAATTTTTGGCACATCTGGGTTTGTCCCCTTATCCGTCAATTTTTGGCACATCCGGGTATGTCACCTTATTCGTCAGTTTTTGGCACATCCGGGTATGTCGCCATATCCGTTAATTTTTGGCACATCCGGGTATGTCGCCTTATCCGTCAATTTTTGGCACAACAGGGTATGTCGCCTTATCCGTCAATTTTTGGCACATCCGGGTATGTCGCCCTGCCCGTCAATTTTTGGCACATCCGGGTATTTCGCCTTATCCGTCAATTTTTGGCACATCCGGGTGCGTCGCCTTACTCGTCAATTTTTGGCACATCCGGGTATGTCGCCTTATCCGTCAATTTTTGGCACATCCTGGTATGTCGCCTTATCCGTCAATTTTTGCCACAACCGGGTATGTCGCCATATCCGTCAATTTACTGGCACATCCGGTTATGTCGCCTTATCCGTCAATTTTTGGCACATCTGGGTATGTCGCCTTATCCGTCAATTTTTGGCACATCCGGGTATGTCGCCTTATCCGTCAATTTTTGGCACATCCGTGTATGTCGCCTTATCCGTCAATTTTTGGCAAATCCAGGTATTTCGCCTTATCCGTCAATTTTTGGCACATCCAGGTATGTCGCCTTATCCGTCAATTTTTGGCACATCCAGGTATGTCGCCTTATCCGTCAATTTTTGGCACATCCGGGTATGTCGCCTTATCCGTCAATTTTGGGCACATCCGGGTATGTCGCCTTATCCGTCAATTTTTGGCACATCCGGGTGTTTCGCCTTATCAGTCATTTTTTGGCACATCCGGGTATGTCGTCTTATTCGTCATTTTTTGGCAAAAACGGGTGTGTCGCCTTATCCGTCAATTTTTGGCACATCCGGTTATGTCGCGGTTTCCGTCAATTTTTGTCACTTCCGGTGTGTCGCATTATCCGTCAATTTTTGGCACATCCGGGTATTTCGCCTTATCAGTCAATTTTTGGCACATCCGGGTATCTCGCCTTATCTGTCAACTTTTGGCACATCCGGGTATTTCGCCGTATCCGTCAATTGACTGGCACATCCGGTTATGTCGCCTTATCCGACAATGTTTGGCACATCCGGGTATTTCGCCTTATCCGTCAATTTACTGGCACATCCTTTATGTCGCCTTATCCGACAATTTTTGGCACATCTTGGTATTTCGCCTCATCCGTCAATTTTTGGCACATCCGGGTATGTCGCCTTATCCGTCAATTTTCGGCACAACCGGATGTGTCGCCTTATCCGTCAATTTTTGGCACATCCGCCTTGTGTCGCCGTATCCGTCAATTTTTGGCACGTCTGGGTGTGTCGCCTTACCCGTCAATTTTTGGCACATCCGCTTGTGTCGCCGTATCCGTCAATTTTTGGCACATCCGGGTATGTCTCCTTACCCGTCAATTTTTGGCACAACCGGGTATGTCGCCTTATCCGTCAATTTTTGCACATCCTGGTATGTCGCCTTATCCGTCAATTTACTGGCACATCCGATTATGTCGCCTTATCCGTCAATTTTTGGCACATCCGGGTATGTCGCCTTATCCGTCAATTTTTGGCACATCCGGTTATGTCGCCTTATCCGTCAATTTTTGGCACATCCGGGTATGTCGCCCTATCCGCCAATTTTTGGCACATCCCGGTATTTCGCCTTATCAGTCAATTTTTGGCACATCCAGGTATGTCGACTTATCCGTCAATTTTTGGCACATCCAGGTATGTCGCCTTATCCGTCAATTTTTGGCACATCCGGGTGTGTCGCATTATCCGTCAATTTTTCGCACATCCGGGTATGTCGCCTTACCCGTCAATTTTTGGCACATTCGGTTGTGTCGCCTTATCCGTCAATTTTTGGCACATCTGGGTATGTCGCCTTACCCGTCAATTTTTGGCACATCTGGGTATGTCCCCTTATCCGTCAATTTTTGGCACATCCGGGTATGTCACCTTATCCGTCAGTTTTTGGCACATCCGGGTATGTCGCCATATCCGTTAATTTTTGGCACATCCGGGTATGTTGCCTTATCCGTCAATTTTTGGCACAACAGGGTATGTCGCCTTATCCGTCAATTTTTGGCACATCCGGGTATGTCGCCCTGCCCGTCAATTTTTGGCACATCCGGGTATTTCGCCTTATCCGTCAATTTTTGGCACATCCGGGTGCGTCGCCTTACTCGTCAATTTTTGGCACATCCGGGTATGTCGCCTTATCCGTCAATTTTTGGCACATCCGGTTATGTCGCCTTATCCGTCAATTTTTGGCACATCCGGGTATGTCGCCCTATCCGCCAATTTTTGGCACATCCCGGTATTTCGCCTTATCAGTCAATTTTTGGCACATCCAGGTATGTCGACTTATCCGTCAATTTTTGGCACATCCAGGTATGTCGCCTTATCCGTCAATTTTTGGCACATCCGGGTGTGTCGCATTATCCGTCAATTTTTCGCACATCCAGGTATGTCGCCTTACCCGTCAATTTTTGGCACATTCGGTTGTGTCGCCTTATCCGTCAATTTTTGGCACATCTGGGTATGTCGCCTTACCCGTCAATTTTTGGCACATCTGGGTATGTCCCCTTATCCGTCAATTTTTGGCACATCCGGGTATGTCACCTTATCCGTCAGTTTTTGGCACATCCGGGTATGTCGCCATATCCGTTAATTTTTGGCACATCCGGGTATGTTGCCTTATCCGTCAATTTTTGGCACAACAGGGTATGTCGCCTTATCCGTCAATTTTTGGCACATCCGGGTATGTCGCCCTGCCCGTCAATTTTTGGCACATCCGGGTATTTCGCCTTATCCGTCAATTTTTGGCACATCCGGGTGCGTTGCCTTACTCGTCAATTTTTGGCCCATCCGGGTATGTCGCCTTATCCGTCAATTTTTGGCACATCCTGGTATGTCGCCTTATCCGTCAATTTTTGCCACAACCGGGTATGTCGCCATATCATTCAATTTACTGGCACATCCGGTTATGTCGCCTTATCCGTCAATTTTTGGCACATCCGGGTATGTCGCCTTATCCGTCAATTTTTGGCACATCCGGGTATGTCGCCTTATCCGTCCATTTTTGGCACATCCGTGTATGTCGCCTTATCCATCAACTTTTGGCACATCCGGGTATTTCGCCTTATCCGTCAATTTACTGGCACATCCGTTTATGTCGCCTTATCCGACAATTTTTGGCACATCTTGGTATTTCGCCTTATCCGTCAGTTTTGGGCACATCCGGGTATGTCGCCTTATCCGTCAATTTTCGGCACAACCGGGTGTGTCGCCTTATCCGTCAATTTTTGGCACATCCGCCTTGTGTCGCCGTATCCGTCAATTTTTGGCACGTCTGGGTGTGTCGCCTTACCCGTCAATTTTTGGCACATCCGCATGTGTCGCCGTATCCGTCAATTTTTGGCACATCCGGGTATGTCGCCTTATCCGTCAATTTTTGACAAAAGTCCATGTTTGTCACTTTTCCGTCAATTTTTGGCACATCCGGGTGTGTCGCATTATCCGTCAATTTTTGGCACATCCAGGTATGTCGCTTTATCCGTCAATTTATGGCACATCCGCATGTGTCGCCTTATCCGTCAATTTTTGGCACATCCGGGTATGTCGCCTTATACGTCAATTTTTGGCACATCCTGGTATGTCGCCTTATCCGTCAATTTTTGACAAAAGTCCGTGTATGTCGCCATTTCCGTCAATTTTTGGCACATTCGGTTGTGTCGCATTATCCGTCAATTTTTGGCACATCCAGGTATGTCGCTTTATCCATCAATTTTTGGCACATCCGGGTGTGTCGCCTTACTCATCAATTTTTGGCACAACCGGGTATGTCGCCTTATCCGTCAATTTTTGGCACATCCGGGTATGTCGCCTTATCCGTCAATTTTTGGCACATCCGTGTATGTCGCCTTATCCGTCAATTTTTGGCAGATCCAGGTATTTCGCCTTATCCGTCAATTTTTGGCACATCCAGGTATGTCGCCTTATCCGTCAATTTTTGGCACATCCGGGTATGTCGCGGTATCCGTCAATTTTTGGCACATCCGGGTGTGTCGCATTATCCGTCAATTTTTGGCACATCCGGGTATGTCGCCTTATCCGTCAATTTTTGGCAAATCCGAGTATGTCGCCTTATCCGCCAATTTTTGGCACATCCGGGTATGTCGCCTTATCTGTCAATTTTGGCACATCCGGGTGTCTCGCCTTATCCGTCAATTTTTGTCAAATCCAGGTATGTCGCCTTATCCGTCATTTTTTGGCACATCCGATTGTGTCGCCATATCCATCAATTTTTGGCACATCCGGGTATGTCGCCTTATCAGTCAATTTTTGGCAAATCCGAGTATGTCGCCTTATCCGTCAATTTTTGGCACATCCGGTTGTGTCGCCGTACCCGTCAATTTTTGGCACATCCGGATGTGTGGCCTTATCCGTCAATTTTTGGCACATCCAGGTGTGTCGCCTTATCCGTCAATTTTTGGCACATCCGCGTATCTCGCCTTATCTGTCAATTTTTGGCACATCCGGGTGTGTCGCCTTATCCGTCAATTTTTGGCACATCTGAGTGTGTCGCCTTATCAGTCATTTTTTGGCACATCCGGACATGTCGTCTTATCCGTCATTTTTTGGCACAACCGGGTGTGTCGCATTATCCGTCAATTTTTGGCACATCCGGGTATGTCGCCTTATCCGTCAATTTTTGGCAAATCCGAATATGTCGCCTTATCCGTCAATTTTTGGCACATCCGGGTATGTCGCCTTATTTGTCAATTTTTGGCACATCCGGGTGTCTCGCCTTATCCGTCAATTTTTGTCAAATCCAGGTATGTCGCCTTATCCGTCAATTTTGGCACATCCGCGTATCTCGCCTTATCTGTCCCTTTTTGGCACATCCGGATGTGTCGCCTTATCCGTCATTTTTTGGCACAACCGGGTGTGTCGCCTTATTCGTCAATTTTTGGCACATCCGGGTATGTCGCGGTATCCGTCAATTTTTGGCACATCCGGGTGTGTCGCATTATCCGTCAATTTTTGGCACATCCGGGTATGTCGCCTTATCCGTCAATTTTTGGCAAATCCGAGTATGTCGCCTTATCCGTCAATTTGTGGCACATCCGGGTATGTCGCCTAATTTGTCAATTTTTGGCACATCCGGGTGTCTCGCCTTATCCGTCAATTTTTGTCAAATCCAGGTATGTCGCCTTATCCGTCAATTTTTGGCACATCCGAATGTGTCGCCATATCCGTCAATTTTTGGCACATCCGGGTATGTCGCCTTACCCGTCAATTTTTGGCACATCCGGGTGTGTCGCCTTATCCGTCAATTTTTGGCACATCCGGGTATGTCGCCTTATCCGTCAACTTTTGGCACAACCGGGTATGTCCCCTTATCCGTCAATTTTTGGCACATCCGGTATGTCGCCTTACCCGTCAATTTTTGGCACATCCGGGTATGTCAACTTATCCGTCAATTTTTGGCACATCCGGGTATGTCGCCTGATCCGTCAATTTTTGGCACATCCGCGTATCTCGCCTTATCCGTCAATTTTTGGCACATCCGGGTGTGTCGCCTTATCCGTCAATTTTTGGCACATCCGGGTGTGTCGCCTTATCAGTCAATTTTTGCGCATCCGGATATGTCGTCTTATCCGTCAATTTTTGGCACATCCGGGTATGTCGCGGTATCCGTCAATTTTTGGCACATCCGGGTGTGTCGCATTATCCGTCAATTTTTGGCACATCCGGGTATGTCGCCCTATCCGCCAATTTTTGGCACATCCGGGTATTTCGCCTTATCAGTCAATTTTTGGCATATCCGGGTATGTCACCTTATCCGTCAATTTTTGGCACATCCGGGTATATCGCCTTATCTGTCCATTTTTGGCTCATCCGGGTGTGTCGCCTTATCAGTCATTTTTTGGCACATCCGGGCATGTCGTCTTATCCGTCATTTTTTGGCACAACCTGGTGTGTCGCCTTATCCGTCAATTTTTGGCACATCCGGGTATATCGCGGTATCCGTCAATTTTTGGCACATCCGGGTGTGTCGCATTATCCGTCAGTTTTTGGCACATCCGGGTATCTCGCCTTATCCATCAATTTTTGGAAAATCCGAGTATGTCGCCTTATCCGTCAATTTTTGGCACATCCGGGTATGTCACCTTATCCGTCAATTTTTGGCACATCCGGGTATGTCGCCTGATCCGTCAATTTTTGGCACATCCGCGTATCTCGCCTTATCCGTCAATTTTTGGCACATCCGGGTGTGTCGCCTTATCCGTCAATTTTTGGCACATCCGGGTGTGTCGCATTATCCGTCAATTTTTGGCACATCCGGGTATGTCGCCTTATCCGTCAATTTTTGGCACGTCCGAGTATGTCACCTTATCCGTCAATTTTTGGCACATCCGGGTATGTCGCCCTATCCGCCAATTTTTGGCACATCCGGGTATTTCGCCTTATCAGTCAATTTTTGGCACATCCGGGTATGTCACCTTATCCGTCAATTTTTGGCACATCCGGGTATATCGCCTTATCTGTCAATTTTTGGCTCATCCAGGTGTGTCGCCTTATCAGTCATTTTTTGGCACATCCGGGCATGTCGTCTTATCCGTCATTTTTTGGCACAACCTGGTGTGTGGCCTTATCCGTCAATTTTTGGCACATCCGGGTATGTCGCGGTATCCGTCAATTTTTGGCACATACGGGTGTGTCGCATTATCCGTCAGTTTTTGGCACATCCGGGTATCTCGCCTTATCCATCAATTTTTGGAAAATCCGAGTATGTCGCCTTATCCGTCAATTTTTGGCACATCCGGGTATGTCGCCCTATCCGCCAATTTTTGGCACATCCGGGTATTTCGCCTTATCAGTCAATTTTTGGCTCATCCGGGTATGTCGCCTTATCCGTCAATTTTTGGCACATCCGGGTATGTCGCCTTATCTGTCAATATTTGGCACATCCGGGTGTGTCGCCTTGTCCGGGTAAGAGGGCTTTTGCGGATCTGGCGACCTACCCGGGTAAGAGAGCTTTTGCAGATCTGGCGACCTACACGGGTAAGAGGGCCTTTACGGATCTGGCGACCTACCCGGGTAAGAGAGCTTTTGCAGATCTGGCGACCTACCCGGGTAAAGGGCTTTTGCGGATCTGGCGACCTACCCGGGTAAGAGCGCTTTTGCGGATCTGGCGACCTATCAGGTTAAGAGGGCTTTTGCGGATCTGACCGCCAGAACCGCTTATGAGGGCTTTTTGTGGATCTGGCGACCTACCCAGGTAAGAGGGCTTTTGCGGACCTGGCGACCTACCCGGGTAAGAGGGCTTTTGCGGATCTGGCGACCTACCCGGGTAAGAGGACTTTTGCGGATCTGGGACCTACCCGGGTAAGAGGGCTTTTGCGGATCTGATGACCTACACGGGTAAGAGGGCTTTTGCGGATCTGTCGACCTACCCGGGTAAGAGGGGTTTTGCCGATCTGGCTGCCAGATCCGGGTAAGAGGGCTTTTCCGGATCTGTCGACCTACCCGGATAAGAGGGCTTTGGCTGATCAGACGACCTACTCGTGTAAGCGGGCTTTTGCGGATCTGGCGACCTACCCGGCCGGGTAAAGGGGCTTATGCGGATCTGGCGACCTACCCGGTTAAGGGGGCTTTTGCGGATCTGGCGACCTACCCAGGTAAGAGGGCTTTTGCGTATCTGTCGACCTACCCGGGTAAGAGGGCTTTTGCGGATCTGGCCGCCAGATCCGGGTAAGAGGGCTTTTGCGGATCTGGCGACCTACCCGGGTAAGAGGGCTTTTGCTGATCTGGCGACCTACCCGGGGAAGAGGGCTTTTGCGGATCTGGCGACCTACCCAGGTAAGAGGGCTTTTGCGGATCTGGTCGCCAGATCCGGGAAAGAGGGCTTTTGTGGATCTGGCGGCCTATCCGGGAAAAAGGGCTTTTGCGGATCTGGCGACCTACCCGGGTAAGAGGGGTTTGCGGATCTGGTGACCTACCCTGGTAAGAGGGCTTTTGCGGATCTGGCCGCCAGATCCAGGTAAGAGGGCTTTTGCGGATCTGGCGACCTACCAGGGTAAGAGGGTTTTTGTGGATCTGGCGACCTACCCGGGTAAGAGGGCGTTTGCGGATCTGGCGACCTACCCGCCCGCGTAAGAGAGCTTTCGCAGATCTGGCGACCTACCCGGGTAAGAGGGCTTTTGCGGATCTGGCGACCTACCCGGGTAAGAGGGCTTTTGCGGATCTGGCGACCTACCCGGGATAAGAGGGCTTTTGCGGATCTGGTGACCTACCCGGGTAAGAGGGCTTTTGCGGATCTGGCCGCCAGATCCAGGTAAGAGGGCTTTTGCGGATCTGGCTGCCAGATCCGGGTAAGAGGGCTTTTCCGGATCTGTCGACCTACCCGGATAAGAGGGCTTTGGCTGATCAGACGACCTACTCGTGTAAGCGGGCTTTTGCGGATCTGGCGACCTACCCGGCCGGGTAAAGGGGCTTATGCGGATCTGGCGACCTACCCGGTTAAGGGGGCTTTTGCGGATCTGGCGACCTACCCAGGTAAGAGGGCTTTTGCGTATCTGTCGACCTACCCGGGTAAGAGGGCTTTTGCGGATCTGGCCGCCAGATCCGGGTAAGAGGGCTTTTGCGGATCTGGCGACCTACCCGGGTAAGAGGGCTTTTGCTGATCTGGCGACCTACCCGGGGAAGAGGGCTTTTGCGGATCTGGCGACCTACCCAGGTAAGAGGGCTTTTGCGGATCTGGTCGCCAGATCCGGGAAAGAGGGCTTTTGTGGATCTGGCGGCCTATCCGGGAAAAAGGGCTTTTGCGGATCTGGCGACCTACCCGGGTAAGAGGGGTTTGCGGATCTGGTGACCTACCCTGGTAAGAGGGCTTTTGCGGATCTGGCCGCCAGATCCAGGTAAGAGGGCTTTTGCGGATCTGGCGACCTACCAGGGTAAGAGGGTTTTTGTGGATCTGGCGACCTACCCGGGTAAGAGGGCGTTTGCGGATCTGGCGACCTACCCGCCCGCGTAAGAGAGCTTTCGCAGATCTGGCGACCTACCCGGGTAAGAGGGCTTTTGCGGATCTGGCGACCTACCCGGGTAAGAGGGCTTTTGCGGATCTGGCGACCTACCCGGGATAAGAGGGCTTTTGCGGATCTGGTGACCTACCCGGGTAAGAGGGCTTTTGCGGATCTGGCCGCCAGATCCAGGTAAGAGGGCTTTTGCGGATCTGGCGACCTACCCGGGTAAGAGGGCTTTTGCGGATCTGGTGACCTACCCGGGTAAGAGGGATTTTGCGGATCTGACCACCTACCCGGGTAAGAGGGCTTTTGGGGATCTGGCGAACTACCCGGGTAAGAGGGCTTTTGCGGAGCTGGCGACCTACTTTTGTAAGCGGGCTTTTGCGGATCTGTCCGCCAGATCCAGGTAAGAGGGCATTTGCTGATCTGGCGACCTACCCGGGTAAGAGGGCTTTTGCGGATCTGGTGACCTACCCGGGGAAGAGGGCTTTTGCGGATCTGGCCGCCAGATCCAGGTAAGAGGGCTTTTGCGGATCTGGCGACCTACCAGGGTAAGAGGGTTTTTGTGGATCTGGCGACCTACCCGGGTAAGAGGGCGTTTGCGGATCTGGCGACCTACCCGCCGCGTAAGAGAGCTTTCGCGGATCTGGCGACCTACCCGGGTAAGAGGGCTTTTGCGGATCTGGCGACCTACCCGGGTAAGAGGGCTTTTGCGGATCTGGCGACCTACCCGGTGTAAGAGGGCTTTTGCGGATCTGGTGACCTACCCGGGTAAGAGGGCTTTTGCGGATCTGGCCGCCAGATCCAGGTAAGAGGGCTTTTGCGGATCTGGCGACCTACCCGGGTAAGAGGGCTTTTGCGGATCTGGCGACCTACCCGGGTAAGAGGGATTTTGCGGATCTGACCACCTACCCGGGTAAGAGGGCTTTTGGGGATCTGGCGAACTACCCGGGTAAGAGGGCTTTTGCGGAGCTGGCGACCTACACGGGTAAGAGGGCTTTGCGGATCTGGCGACCTCTCCGAGTAAGAGGGCTTTTGCGGATGTGGCCGCCAGAACCGCGTAAGAGGGCTTTTGCAGATCTGGTGACCTACCCGGGTAAGAGGGCTTTTGCGGATCTGGTGACCTACCCGAGGGTAAGACGGCTTTTGCGGATCTGGCCACCAGATCCAGGTAAGAGGGCTTTTGCGGATCCGGCGACCTACCTGGGTAAGAGTGCTTTGGATGATCTGGCGACCGACCTACCCAGGTAATAGGGCTTTGGCGGATCTGGCGACCTACCCGGGTAAGAGGGCATTTGCGGATCTGGCGACCTACCGTAAAGAGGGCATTTGCGGATCTGGCGACCTACCGGATAAGAGGGCTTTTGCGGATCTGGCGACCTACCCGGGTAAGAGGGCTTTTGCGGATCTGACGACCTACCCGGGTAAGAGGGCTTTTGCGGATCTGGCCGCCAGATCCGGGTAAGAGGGCTTTTGCGGATCTGGCGACCTACCCGAGTAAGAGGGCTTTTGCGGAGCTGGCGACCTACTTGTGTAAGCGGGCGTTTGCGGATCTGTCTACCAGATCCGGGTAAGAGGGCTTTTGCTGATCTGGCGACCTACCCGGGTAAGAGGGCTTTTGCGTATCTGGCGTCCTACCCCGGGTAAGAGGGCTTTTGCGGATCTGGTCGCCAGATCCGGGTAAGAGGGCTTTTGTGGATCTGGCGACCTATCCGGGTAAAATGGCTTTTGCGGATCTGGCGACCTACCCGGGTAAGAGGGCTTTTGCGGATCTGGCGACCTACCCGGGTAAGAGGGCTTTTGCGGATCTGGCCGCCAGATCCAGGTAAGAGGGCTTTTACGGATCAGGCGACCTACCCGGGTAAGAGGGCTTTTGCGGATCTGGCGACCTACCCGGGGTAAGAGGATCTTTTGCGGATCTAGCGACCTACCCGGGTAAGAGGGCTTTTGTGGATCTGGTCGCCAGATCCGGGTAAGAGGGCTTTTGTGGATCTGGCGACCTATCTGGGTAAAAGGGCTTTTGCGGATCTGGTGACCTACCCGGGTAAGAGGGCTTTTGCGGTTCTGGCGACCTCTCCGTGTAAGAGGGCTTTTGCAGATCTGCCCGCCAGAACCGCGTAAGAGAGCTTTTGCGGATCTGGCGACCTACCCGGGTAAGAGGGCTTTTGCGGATCTGGCCGCCAGATCCAGGTAAGAGGGCTTTTGCGGATCAGGCGACCTACCCGGGTAAGAGGGCTTTTGCGGATCTGGCGACCTACCCGGCCGGGTAAGAGGATCTTTTGCGGATCTGGCGACCTACCCGGGTAAGAGGGCTTTTGCGGATCTGGTCGCCAGATCCGGGTAAGAGGGCTTTTGTGGATCTGGTGACCTATCCGGGTAAAGGGCTTTTGCGGATCTGGTGACCTACCCGGGTAAGAGGATCTTTTGCGGATCTGGCGACCTACCCAGGTAAGAGGGCTTTTGCGGATCTGGTCGCCAGATCCGGGTAAGAGGGCTTTTGTGGATCTGGTGACCTATCCGGGTAAAGGGCTTTTGCGGATCTGGTGACCTACCCGGGTAAGAGGGCTTTTGCGGTTCTGGCGACCTCTCCGTGTAACAGGGCTTTTGCAGATCTGGCCGCCAGAACCGCATAAGAGAGCTTTTGCGGATCTGGCGACCTACCCGGGTAAGAGGGCTTTTGCGGATCTGGCCGCCAGATCCAGGTAAGAGGGCTTTTGGGGATCTGGCGACCTACCCGGGTATGAGGGCTTTTGCGGAACCGGCGACCTACCCGAGTAAGAGGGCTTTTGCGGAGCTGGCGATCTACTTGTGTAAGAGGGCTTTTGCGGATCTGTTCGCCAGATCCGGGTAAGAGGGCTTTTGCTGATCTGGCGAACTACCCGGGTAAGAGGGCTTTTGCGGATCTGGCGACCTACCCGGGGGGTACGAGGGCTTTTGCGGATCTGGCGACCTACCCGGGGAAGAGGGCTTTTGCGGATCTGGCGACCTACCCGGGTAAGAGGGCTTTTGCGGATCTGGCGACCTACCCGGGTAAGATGGCTTTTGCGGATCTGGCGACCTACCGGGGTAAGAGGGCTTTTGCGGATCTGGTCGCCAGATCCGGGTAAGAGGGCTTTTGTGGTTCTGGCGACCATTCCGGGTAAAAGGGCTTTTGCTGATCTGGCGACCAACCCGGGTAAGATTGCTTTTGCGGTTCTGGCGACCTACCCAGGTAAGAGGGCTTTTGCGGATCTGGCGACCTACCCGGGTAAGATGGCTTTTGCGGATCTGGCGACCTACCCGGGTAAGAGGGCTTTTGCGGATCTGGCCGCCAGATCCAGGTAAGAGGGCTTTTGCGGATCTGGCGACCTACCCGGGTAAGAGGGCTTTTTAGGATCTGGCGACCTACCCGGGTAAGAGGGCTTTTGCGGATCTGGCGACCTGCCCGGCTAAGAGGGCTTTTGCGGATCTGGTCGCCAGATCCGGGTATAAGAGGGCTTTTGTGGATCTGGCGACCTATCCGGGTAAAAGGGCTTTTGCGGATCTGGCGACCTACCCGGCGGGTAAGAGGGCTTTTGCGGTTCTGGCGACCTCTCCGTGTAAGAGGGCTTTTGCGGTTCTGGCGACCTCTCCGTGTAAGAGGGCTTTTGCGGATCTGGCCGCCAGAACCGCGTAAGAGAGCTTTTGCGGATCTGGCGACCTACCCCCGGGTAAGAGGGCTTTTGCGGATCTGGCGACCTTCCCGGGTAAGAGGGCTTCTGCGGATCTGGCCGCCAGATCCAGGTAAGAGGGCTTTTGCGGATCTGGCGACCTACCCGGGTAAGAGGGCTTTTGCGGATCCGGCGACCTATCTGGGTAAGAGGGCTTTGGCTGATCTGGCGACCGACCTACCCAGGTAAGAGGGCTTTGGCGGATCTGGCGACCTACCCGGGTAAAAGGGCGTTATCGGATCTGGCGAGCTACCCAGGTAAGAGGGCTTTTGCGGATCTGGCGACGTACCCGGGTAAGAGGGCTTTTGCGGATCTGGCGACCTACCCGGTAAGAGGGCTTTTGCGGATCTGACGACCTACCCGGGTAAGAGTGCTTTGGCGGATCTGGCGACCTACCCGGGTAAGAGGGCGTTTGCGGATCTGGCGACCTACCCGGGTAAGACGGCTTTTGCAGAGCTGGCGATCTACTTGTGTAAGAGGGCTTTTGCGGATCTGTCCGCCAGATCCGGGTAAGAGGGCTTTTGCTGATCTGGCGACCTACCCGGGTAAGAGGGCTTTTGCGGATCTGGCGTCCTACCCAGGTAAGAGGGCTTTTGGGGATCTGGCGACCTACCCGGGTAAGAGGGCTTTTGCGGATCTGGCGACCTACCTGGGTAAGAGGGCTTTTGCGGATCTGGTCGCCAGATCCCCGTAAGAGGGCTTTTGCGGTTCTGGCGACCTACCCGGGTAAGAGGGCTTTTGCGGATCTGGCGCCAGAACCACGTAAGAGGGCTTTTGTGGATCTGATGACCTACCCGGGTAAGAGGGCTTTTGCTGATCTGGTGAACTACCCGGGTAAGTGGGCTTTGGCTGATCTGGCGACCGACCTACCCAGGTAAGAGGGCTTTTGCGGATCTGGCGACCTACCCCGGGTAAGGGGGCGTTTGCAGATCTGGCGACCTTCCAGGGTAAGAGAGCTTTGGCGGATCTGGCGAACTGCCCGGGTAAGAGGGCTTTTGCGGATCTGGCGACCTACCCGGGTAAGATGGCTTTTGCGGATCTGGCGACCTACCCAGGTGAGAGGGCTTTTGCGGAGCTGGCAATCTACTTGTGTAAGAGGGCTTTTGCGGATCTGTCCGCCAGATCCGGGTAAGAGGGCTTTTGCTGATCTGGAGACCTACCCGGGTAAGAGGGCTTTTGCGGATCTGGCGACCTACCCGGGTAAGAGGGCTTTTGCGGATCTGGCGTCCTACCCGGGTAAGAGGGCTTTTGCGGATCTGGTCACCAGATCCGGGTAAGAGGGCTTTTGTGGTTCTGGCCGCCAGATCCAGGTAAGAGGGCTTTTGCGGATCTGGCGACCTACCCGGGTATGAGGGCTTTTGCGGATCTGGCGACTTCCCAGGATAAGAGGGCTTTTGCGGATCTGTGACCTACCCGGGTAAGAGGGCTTTTGCGGATCTGGCGACCTACCCGGGTAAGAGGGCTTTTGCGGATCTGGCGACCTACACGGGTAAGAGGGCTTTTGCGGATCTGGCGACCTACCCGGCCGGGTAAGAGGGCTTTTGCGGATCTGGCCGCCAGATCCAGGTAAGTGGGCTTTTGCGGATCTGGCGACCTACTCGGGTATGATGGCTTTTGCGGATCTGGCGACTTCCCAGGATAAGAGGGCTTTTGCGGATCTGGCGACCTACCCGGGTAAGATGGCTTTGGCGGATCTGGCGACTTACATGGACGGGTAAGAGGGCTTTTGCGGATCTGGCGACCTACCCGGGTAAGAGGGCTTTTGCGGATCTGGCGACCTACCCGGATAAGAGGGCTTTTGCGGATCTGGCGACCTACCCGGTAAAGAGGGCTTTTGCGGATCTCGCAGCCAGATCCGGGTAAGAGGGCGTTTGCGGATCTGGCGACCTACCCGGGTAAGAGGGCTTTTGCAGATCTGGCGACATTCCAGGGTAAGAGAGCTTTGGCGGATCTGGCGAACTGCCCGGGTAAGAGGGCTTTTGCGGATCTGGCGACCTACCCGGGTAAGATGGCTTTTGCGGATCTGGCGACCTACCCAGGTGAGAGGGCTTTTGCGGAGCTGGCGATCTACTTGTGTAAGAGGGCTTTTGCGGATCTGTCCGCCAGATCCGGGTAAGAGGGCTTTTGCTGATCTGGAGACCTACCCAGGTAAGAGGGCTTTTGCGGATCTGGCGACCTACCCGGGTAAGAGGGCTTTTGCGGATCTGGCGACCTACCTGGGTAAGAGGGCTTTTGCGGATCTGGTCGCCAGATCCGGGTAAGAGGGCTTTTGTGGTTCTGGCCGCCAGATCCAGGTAAGAGGGCTTTTGCGGATCTGGCGACCTATCCGGGTAAAAGGGCTTTTGCGGATCTGGCGACCTACCCGGGTAAGAGGGCTTTTGCGGTTCTGGTGACCTACCCGGGTAAGAGGGCTTTTGCGGGTCTGGTCGCAGTTCCGGGTAAGAGGGCTTTTGTGGATCTTCGACCTATCTGGGTAAAAGGGCTTTTGCTGATGTGGCGACCTACCCGGGAAAGAGGGCTTTTGCGGATCTGGCCGCCAGATCCAGGTAAGAGGGCTTTTGCGGATCTGGCGACCCACCCGGGTAAGAGGGCTTTTGCGGTTCTGGTGACCTACCCGGGTAAGAGGGCTTTTGCGGGTCTGGCGCCAGAACCGCGTAAGAGGGCTTTTGCGGATCTGACGACCTACCCGGGTAAGAGGGCTTTTACTGATCTGGCGACCTATCCGGCCGGGTAAGTGGGCTTTGGCTGATCTGGTTACCGACCTACCAGGTAAGAGGGCTTTTGCGGATATGCCAACCTACCCGGGTAAGAGGGCGTTAGCGGATCTGGCGACCTACCCGGCCGGGTAAGAGGGCTTTTGCGGAACTGGCCGCCAGATCCAGGTAAGAGGGCTTTTGCAGATCTGGCGACCTACCCGGGTATGAGGGCTTTTGCGGATCTGGCGACTTCCCAGGATAAGAGGGCTTTTGCGGATCTGCGACCTCCCCGGGTAAGATGGCTTTTGCGGATCTGGCGACTTACACGGACGGGTAAGAGGGCTTTTGCGGATCTTGCGACCTACCCGGGTAAGAGGGCTTTTGCGGATCTGGCGACCTACCCGGATAAGAGGGCTTTTGCGGATCTGGCGACCTACCCGGTAAAGAGGGCTTTTGCGGATCTCGCCGCCAGGTCCGGGTAAGAGGGCGTTTGCGGATCTGGCGACCTACCCGGGTAAGAGGGCTTTTGCGGATCTGGTGACCTATCCGGGTAAAAGGGCTTTTGCTGATCTGGCGACCTACCCGGGTAAGAGGGCTTTTACTGATCTGTGGACCTATACGGGTAAGAGGGCTTTTACTGATCTGTCGACCTATACGGGTAAGTGGGCTTTGGCTGATCTGGTGACCGAACTACCCGGGTAAGAGGGCTTTTGCGGATCTGGCGACCTACCCGGGTAAGAGGGCTTTTGCGGATCTGGCGACTTACCCGGGTAAGAGGGCTTCTGCGGATCTGGCGACCTACCCGGCCGGGTAAGAGGGCTTTTGCGGATCTGGCCGCCAGATCCAGGTAAGAGGGCTTTTGCGGATCTGGCGACCTACCCGGGTATGAGGGCTTTTGCGGATCTGGCGACTTCCCAGGATAAGAGGGCTTTTGCGGATCTGCGACCTACGCGGGTAAGAGGGCTTTTGCGGATCTGGCAACTTACACGGACGGGTAAGAGGGCTTTTGTGGATCTGGCGACCTACCCGGGTAAGAGGGCTTTTGCGGATCTGGCGACCTACCCGCGTAAGAGGGCTTTTGCGGATCTGGCCGCCAGAACCGCGTAAGAGGGCTTTTGCGGATCTGGCGACCTACCCGGGTAAGAGGGCTTTTGCGGATCTGGCGACCTACCCGGCCGGGTAAGAGGGCTTTTGCGGATCTGGCCGCCAGATCCAGGTAAGAGGGCTTTTGCGTATCTGGCGACCTACTCGGGTATGAGGGCTTTTGCGGATCTGGCGACTTCCCAGGATAAGAGGGCTTTTGCGGATCTGGCGACCATCCCGGATAAGAGGGCTTTTGCGGATCTGGCGACCTAGCCGGGTAAGATGGCTTTTGCGGATCTGGCGACTTACATGGACGGGTAAGAGGGCTTTTGCGGATCTGGCGACCTACCCGGCCGGGTAAGAGGGCTTTTGCGGATCTGGCGACCATCCCGGATAAGAGGGCTTTTGCGGATCTGGCGACCTACCCGGTAAAGAGGGCTTTTGCGGATCTCGCCGCCAGATCCGGGTAAGAGGGCGTTTGCGGATCTGGCGACCTACCCGGGTAAGAGGGCTTTTGCGGATCTGGCGACCTACCCGGCCGGGTAAGAGGGCTTTTGCGGATCTGGCCGCCAGATCCAGGTAAGAGGGCTTTTGCGGATCTGGCGACCTACCCGGGTATGAGGGCTTTTGCGGATCTGGCGACTTCCCAGGATAAGAGGGCTTTTGCGGATCTGGCGACCTAGCCGGGTAAGAGGGCTTTTGCGGATCTCGCGACTTACATGGGCGGGTAAGAGGCCTTTTGCGGATCTGGCGACCTACCCGGGTAAGTGGGCTTTTGCGGATCTGGCGACCTACCGGATAAGAGGGCTTTTGCGGATCTGGCGACCTACCCGGTAAAGAGGGCTTTTGCGGATCTGGCGACCTATCCGGGTAAAAGGGCTTTTGCTGATCTGGCAACCTACCCGGGTAAGAGGGCTTTTGCGGATCTGGCCGCCAGATCCAGGTAAGAGGGCTTTTGCTGATCTGACCACCTACCCGGGTTAGAGGGCTTTTGCTGATCTGGCGACCTACCCGGGTAAGAGGGCTTTTGCGGATCTGGCGACCTACCCAGGTAAGAGGGCTTTTGCGGATCTGGAGACCTACCCGTGTAAGAGGGCTTTTGCGGATCTGGCGACCTACCCGGGTAAGAGGGCTTTTGCGGATCTGGTCGCAGATCCGGGAAAGAGGGCTTTTGTGGATCTTCGACCTATCTGGGTAAAAGGGCTTTGCGGATCTGGCGACCTACCCAGGTAAGAGGGCTTTTGTGGATCTGGCGGCCTACCCAGGTAGGAGGGCGTTTGCGGATCTGGCGACCTACCCGGGTAAGAGGGCTTTTGTGGATCTGGCGGCCTACCCAGGTAGGAGGGCGTTTGCGGATCTGGCGACCTACCCGCGTAAGAGGGCTTTTGCGGATCTGGCGATCTACCTGGGTAAGAGGGCCTTTGCGGATCTGGCGATCTACCCGGGTAAGAGGGCTTTTGCGGATCTGGCGACCTACCCGGGTAAGAGGGCTTTTGCGGATCTGGCGACCTACCCGGGTAAGAGGGCTTTTGCGGATCTGGTCGCCAGATCCGGGTAAGAGGGCTTTTGTGAATCTGGTGACCTATCCGGGTAAAAGGGCTTTTGCGGATCTGGCGACCTACCCCCGGGTAAGAGGGCTTTTGCGGTTCTGGTGACCTACCCGGGTAAGAGGGCTTTTGCGGGTCTGGTCGCAGTTCCGGGTAAGAGGGCTTTTGTGGATCTTCGACCTAACCGGGTAAAAGGGCTTTTGCCGATGTGGCGACCTACCCGGGAAAGAGGGCTTTTGCGGATCTGGCCGCCAGATCCAGGTAAGAGGGCTTTTGCGGATCTGGCGACCCACCCGGGTAAGAGGGCTTTTGCGGTTCTGGTGACCTACCCGGGTAAGAGGGCTTTTGCGGGTCTGGCGCCAGAACCGCGTAAGAGGGCTTTTGCGGATCTGACGACCTACCCGGGTAAGATGGCTTTTACTGATCTGGCGACCTATCCGGCCGGGTAAGTGGGCTTTGGCTGATCTGGTTACCGACCTACCAGGTAAGAGGGCTTTTGCGGATATGCCGACCTACCCGGGTAAGGGGGCGTTTGCGGATCTGGCGACCTACCCGGCCGGGTAAGAGGGCTTTTGCGGATCTGGCCGCCAGATCCAGGTAAGAGGGCTTTTGCAGATCTGGCGACCTACCCGGGTATGAGGGCTTTTGCGGATCTGGCGACTTCCCAGGATAAGAGGGCTTTTGCGGATCTGCGACCTACCCGGGTAAGATGGCTTTTGCGGATCTGGCGACTTACACGGACGGGTAAGAGGGCTTTTGCGGATCTGGCGACCTACCCGGGTAAGAGGGCTTTTGCGGATCTGGCGACCTACCGGATAAGAGGGCTTTTGCGGATCTGGCGACCTACCCAGTAAAGAGGGCTTTTGCGGATCTCGCCGCCAGGTCCGGGTAAGAGGGAGTTTGCGGATTTGGCGACCTACCCGGGTAAGAGGGCTTTTGCGGATCTGGCGACCTATCCGGATAAAAGGGCTTTTGCTGATCTGGCGACCTACCCGGGTAAGAGGGCTTTTACTGATCTGCCGACCTATCCGGGTAAGTGGGCTTTGGCTGATCTGGTGACCGAACTACCCGGGTAAGAGGGCTTTTGCGGATCTGGCGACCTACCCGGGTAAGAGGGCTTTTGCGGATCTGGCGACTTACCCGGGTAAGAGGGCTTCTGCGGATCTGGCGACCTACCTGGCCGGGTAAGAGGGCTTTTGCGGATCTGGCCGCCAGATCCAGGTAAGAGGGCTTTTGCGGATCTGGCGACCTACCCGGGTATGAGGGCTTTTGCGGATCTGGTGACTTCCCAGGATAAGAGGGCTTTTGAGGATCTGCGACCTACCCGGGTAAGAGGGCTTTTGCGGATCTGGCAACTTACACGGACGGGTAAGAGGGCTTTTGCGGATCTGGCGACCTACCCGGGTAAGAGGGCTTTTGCGGATCTGGCGACCTACCTGGTAAAGAGGGCTTTTGCGGATCTCGCCGCCAGATCCGGGTAAGAGGGCTTTTGCGGGTCTGGCGCCAGAACCGCGTAAGAGGGCTTTTGCGGATCTGACGACCTACCCGGGTAAGATGGCTTTTACTGATCTGGCGACCTATCCGGGTAAGTGGGCTTTGGCTGATCTGGTTACCGACCTACCAGGTAAGAGGGCTTTTGCGGATATGCCGACCTACCCGGGTAAGGGGGCGTTTGCGGATCTGTCGACCTACCCGGCCGGGTAA
Source organism: Leucoraja ocellata (assembly GCA_036785375.1). NCBI lineage: Eukaryota > Metazoa > Chordata > Chondrichthyes > Rajiformes > Rajidae > Leucoraja > Leucoraja ocellata. The sequence continues at coordinate 137,987 of JAWMAR010001093.1, forward strand.
GAGGGCTTTTGCGGATCTGGCCGCCAGATCCAGGTAAGAGGGCTTTTGCAGATCTGGCGACCTACCCGGGTATGAGGGCTTTTGCGGATCTGGCGACTTCCCAGGATAAGAGGGCTTTTGCGGATCTGCGACCTACCCGGGTAAGATGGCTTTTGCGGATCTGGCGACTTACACGGACAGGTAAGAGGGCTTTTGCGGATCTGGCGACCTACCCGGGTAAGAGGGCTTTTGCGGATCTGGCGACCTACCGGATAAGAGGGCTTTTGCGGATCTGGCGACCTACCCGGTAAAGAGGGCTTTTGCGGATCTCGCCGCCAGGTCCGGGTAAGAGGGAGTTTGCGGATTTGGCGACCTACTCGGGTAAGAGGGCTTTTGCGGATCTGGCGACCTATCCGGGTAAAAGGGCTTTTGCTGATCTGGCGACCTACCCGGGGGTAAGAGGGCTTTTACTGATCTGCCGACCTATCTGGGTAAGTGGGCTTTGGCTGATCTGGTGACCGAACTACCCGGGTAAGAGGGCTTTTGCGGATCTGGCGACCTACCCGGGTAAGAGGGCTTTTGCGGATCTGGCGACTTACCCGGGTAAGAGGGCTTCTGCGGATCTGGCGACCTACCCGGCCGGGTAAGAGGGCTTTTGCGGATCTGGCCGCCAGATCCAGGTAAGAGGGCTTTTGCGGATCTGGCGACCTACCCGGGTATGAGGGCTTTTGCGGATCTGGCGACTTCCCAGGATAAGAGGGCTTTTGAGGATCTGCGACCTACCCGGGTAAGAGGGCTTTTGCGGATCTGGCAACTTACACGGACGGGTAAGAGGGCTTTTGCGGATCTGGCGACCTACCCGGGTAAGAGGGCTTTTGCGGATCTGGCGACCTACCGGATAAGAGGGCTTTTGCGGATCTGGCGACCTACCTGGTAAAGAGGGCTTTTGCGGATCTCGCCGCCAGATCCGGGTAAGAGGGCGTTTGCGGATCTGGCGACCTACCCGGGTAAGAGAGCTTTTGCGGATCTGGCGCCAGAACCGCGTAAGAGGGCTTTTGCGGATCGGACGACCTACCCGGGTAAGAGGGCTTTTGCTGATCTGGCGACCTACCCGGGTAAGTGGGCTTTGGCTGATCTGGCGACCGACCTACCCAGGTAAGAGGGCTTTTGCGGATCTGGCGAACTACCCGGGTAAGAGGGCTTTTGCAGATCTGGCGACCTACCCGGTTAAGAGGGCTTTTGCGGATCTGGCAACCTACCCGGATAAGAGGGCTTATGCGGATCTGTCGACCTACCCGGGTAAGAGGGCTTTTGCGGATCTGGCAACTTACACGGACGGGTAAGAGGGCTTTTGCGGATCTGGCGACCTACCCGGGTAAGAGGGCTTTTGCGGATCTGGCGACCTACCGGATAAGAGGGCTTTTGCGGATCTGGCGACCTACCTGGTAAAGAGGGCTTTTGCGGATCTCGCCGCCAGATCCGGGTAAGAGGGCGTTTGCGGATCTGGCGACCTACCCGGGTAAGAGAGCTTTTGCGGATCTGGCGCCAGAACCGCGTAAGAGGGCTTTTGCGGATCGGACGACCTACCCGGGTAAGAGGGCTTTTGCTGATCTGGCGACCTACCCGGGTAAGTGGGCTTTGGCTGATCTGGCGACCGACCTACCCAGGTAAGAGGGCTTTTGCGGATCTGGCGAACTACCCGGGTAAGAGGGCTTTTGCAGATCTGGCGACCTACCCGGTTAAGAGGGCTTTTGCGGATCTGGCAACCTACCCGGATAAGAGGGCTTATGCGGATCTGTCGACCTACCCGGGTAAGAGGGCTTTTGCGGATCTGGCCGCCAGATCCAGGTAAGAGGGCTTTTGCGGGTCTGGCCACCTACCCGGGTAAGAGGGCTTTTGCTGATCTGGCGACCTACCCGGGTAAGAGGGCTTTTGCGGATCTGGCGACCTACCCAGGTAAGAGGGCTTTTGCGGATCTGGCGACCTACCCGTGTAAGAGGGCTTTTGCGGATCTGGCGACCTACCCGGGTAAGAGGGCTCTTGCGGATCTGGTCGCAGATCCGGGTAAGAGGGCTTTTGTGGATCTTCGACCTATCTGGGTAAAAGGGCTTTTGCGGATCTGGCGACCTACCCGGGTAAGAGGGCTTTTGCGGATCTGGTGACCTACCCCGGGTAAGAGGGCTTTTGCGGATCTGGCTGCCAGATCCAGGTAAGAGGGCTTTTGCAGATCTGGCGACCTACCCGGGTATGAGGGCTTTTGCGGATCTGGCGACTTCCCAGGATAAGAGGGCTTTTGCGGATCTGCGACCTACCCGGGTAAGAGGGCTTTTGCGGATCTGGCGACTTACACGGACGGGTAAGAGGGCTTTTGCGGATCTGGCGACCTACCCGGGTAAGAGGGCTTTTGCGGATCTGGCGACCTACCGGATAAGAGGGCTTTTGCGGATCTGGCGACCTACCCGGTAAAGAGGGCTTTTGCGGATCTCGCCGCCAGATCCGGGTAAGAGGGCGTTTGCGGATCTGGCGACCTACCCGGGTAAGAGGGCTTTTGCGGATCTGGCGACCTATCCGGGTAAAAGGGCTTTTGCTGATCTGGCGACCTACCCGGGTAAGAGGGCTTTTACTGATCTGGCGACCTATCCGGGTAAGTGGGCTTTGGCTGATCTGGTGACCGAACTACCCGGGTAAGAGGGCTTTTGCGGATCTGGCGACCTACCTGGGTAAGAGGGCTTTTGCGGATCTGGCGACTTACCCGGGTAAGAGGGCTTTTGCGGATCTGGCGACCTACCCGGTTAAGAGGGCTTATGCGGATCTGTCGACCTACCCGTGTAAGAGGGCTTTTGCGGATCTGGCCGCCAGATCCGGGTAAGAGGGCTTTTGCGGGTCTGGCCACCTACCCGGGTAAGGGGGCTTTTGCTGATCTGGCGACCTACCCGGGTAAGAGGGCTTTTGCGGATCTGGCGACTTACCCAGGTAAGAGGGCTTTTGCGGATCTGGCGACCTACCCGGGTAAGAGGGCTTTTGCGGATCTGGCGACCTACCCGGTAAAGAGGGCTTTTGCGGATCTCGCCGCCAGATCCGGGTAAGAGGGCGTTTGCGGATCTGGCGACCTACCCGGGTAAGAGGGCTTTTGCGGATCTGGCGACCTATCCGGATAAAAGGGCTTTTGCTGATCTGGCGACCTACCCGCGTAAGAGGGCTTTTGCGGTTCTGGCGACCTGCCCGGGTAAGAGGGCTTTTGCGGATCTGGCGCCAGAACCGCGTAAGAGGGTTTTTACGGATCTGACGACCTACCCGGGTAAGAGGGCTTTTGCTGATCTGGCGACCTACCCCGGGTAAGTGGGCTTTGGCTGATCGGGCGACCGACCTACCCAGGTAAGAGGGCTTAAGCGGATCTGGCGAACTACCCGGGTAAGAGGGCTTTTGCAGATCTGGCGACCTACCCGGTTAAGAGGGCTTTTGCGGATCTGGCGACCTACCCGGTTAAGAGGGCTTATGCAGATCTGTCGACCTACCCGTGTAAGAGGGCTTTTGCGGATCTGGCCGCCAGATCCGAGTAAGAGGGCTTTTGCGTGTCTGGCCACCTACCCGGGTAAGAGGGCTTTTGCTGATCTGGCGACCTACCCGGGTAAGAGGGCTTTTGCGGATCTGGCGACCTACCCAGGTAAGAGGGCTTTTGCGGATCTGGCTACCTACCCGGGTAAGAGGGCTTTTGCGGATCTGGTCGCCAGATCCGGGTAAGAGGGCTTTTGTGGATCTGGCGACCTATCCGGGTAAAAGGGCTTTTGCGGATCTGGCGACCTACCCGGGTAAGAGGGCTTTTGCGGTTCTGGTGACCTACCCGGGTAAGAGGGCTTTTGCGGGTCTGGTCGCAGATCCGGGTAAGAGGGCTTTTGTGGATCTTCGACCTATCCGGGTAAAAGGGCTTTTGCCGATCTGGCGACCTACCCGGGTAAGAGGGCTTTTGCGGATCTGGTGACCAACCCCGGGTAAGAGGGCTTTTGCGGATCTGGCCGCCAGATCCAGGTAAGAGGGCTTTTAATGATCTGGCGACCAATCCGGCCGGGTAAGTGGGCTTTGGCTGATCTGGTGACCGAACTACCCGGGTAAGAGGGCTTTTGCAGATTTGGTGACCTACCCGGGTAAGAGGGCTTTTGCGGATCTGGCGACCTACCCGAGTGAGAGGGCCTTGGCTGATCTGGCGACCGACCTACCCAGGTAAGACGGCTTTTGCGGATCTGGCGTCCTATCCGGGTAAGAGGGCTTTTGGGGATCTGGCGACCTACCCGGGTAAGAGGGCTATTGCGGGTCAGGCGCCAGAACCGCGTAAGAGGTCTTTTGCGGATCTGACGACCTATCCGGGTAAGAGGGCTTTTACTGATCTGGCGACCTACACGGGTAAGTGGGCTTTTGCGGATCTGGCGACCTACCCAGGTAAGAGCGCTTTTGCGGATCTGGCGACCTAACCGGGTAAGAGGGCTTTTGCGGATCAGGCGACCTACCCGGGTAAGAGGGCTTTTGCGGATCTGGTCGCCAGATCCGGGTAAGAGGGCTTTTGCGGATCTGGCGACCTACCCGGGTAAGAGGGCTTTTGCGGATCAGGCTGCCAGAACCGCGTAAGAGGGCTTTTGCGGATCTGGCGACCTACCCGGGTAAGAGGGCTTTTGCGGATCTGGTGACCAACCCCGGGTAAGAGGGCTTTTGCGGATCTGGCCGCCAGATCCAGGTAAGAGGGCTTTTAATGATCTGGCGACCAATCCGGCCGGGTAAGTGGGCTTTGGCTGATCTGGTGACCGAACTACCCGGGTAAGAGGGCTTTTGCAGATTTGGTGACCTACCCGGGTAAGAGGGCTTTTGCGGATCTGGCGACCTACCCGAGTGAGAGGGCCTTGGCTGATCTGGCGACCGACCTACCCAGGTAAGACGGCTTTTGCGGATCTGGCGTCCTATCCGGGTAAGAGGGCTTTTGGGGATCTGGCGACCTACCCGGGTAAGAGGGCTATTGCGGGTCAGGCGCCAGAACCGCGTAAGAGGTCTTTTGCGGATCTGACGACCTATCCGGGTAAGAGGGCTTTTACTGATCTGGCGACCTACACGGGTAAGTGGGCTTTTGCGGATCTGGCGACCTACCCAGGTAAGAGCGCTTTTGCGGATCTGGCGACCTAACCGGGTAAGAGGGCTTTTGCGGATCAGGCGACCTACCCGGGTAAGAGGGCTTTTGCGGATCTGGTCGCCAGATCCGGGTAAGAGGGCTTTTGCGGATCTGGCGACCTACCCGGGTAAGAGGGCTTTTGCGGATCAGGCTGCCAGAACCGCGTAAGAGGGCTTTTGCGGATCTGGCGACCTAACCGGGTAAGAGGGCTTTTGCGGATCTGGCGACCTAACCGGGTAAGAGGGCTTTTGCGGATCTGGCGACCTACCCGGGTAAGAGGGCTTTTGCGGATCTGGCGACCTAACCGGGTAAGAGGGCTTTTGCGGATTTGGCCGCCAGATCCGGGTAAGAGGGCTTTTACAGATCTGGCGACCAAACCGGGTAAGAGGGCTTTTGCGGATCTGGCCGCCGGATCCAGGTAAGAGGGCTTTTGCAGATCCGGCGACCTACCCGGGTAAGAGGGCTTTTGCGGATACGGCGACCTCCCCGGGTAAGAGGGCTTTGGCTGATCTGGCGACCGACCTACTCAAGTAAGAGGGCTTTGGCTGATCTGGCGACCGACCTACTCAAGTAAGAGGGCTTTGGCGGATCTGGCGACCTACTTGTGTAAGAGCGCTTTTGCGGATCTGGCGACCTACCCGGGTAAGAGGGCTTTTGCGAATCTGTCGAGCTACCCGGGTAAGAGGGCTTTTCCGGATCTGGCGACCTACACGGGTAAGAGGGCTTTTGCAGATTTGGTGACCTACCCGGGTAAGAGGGCTTTTGCGGATCTGGCGACCTACCCGAGTGAGAGGGCCTTGGCTGATCTGGCGACCGACCTACCCAGGTAAGACGGCTTTTGCGGATCTGGCGTCCTATCCGGGTAAGAGGGAATTTGCGTTTCTGGCGACCTACCCGGGTAAGAGGGCTTTTGGGGATCTGGCGACCTACCCGGGTAAGAGGGCTATTGCGGGTCAGGCGCCAGAACCGCGTAAGAGGTCTTTTGCGGATCTGACGACCTATCCGGGTAAGAGGGCTTTTGCGGATCTGGTCGCCAGTTCCGGGTAAGAGGGCTTTTGCGGATCTGGCGACCTAACCGGGTAAGAGGGCTTTTGCGAATCTGGCGACCTACCCGGGTAAGAGGGCTTTTGCGGATCTGGTCGCCAGTTCCGGGTAAGAGGGCTTTTGCGGATCTGGCGACCTACCCGGGTAAGAGGGCTTTTGCGGATCAGGCTGCCAGAACCGCGTAAGAGGGCTTTTGCGGATCTGGCGACCTACCCGGGTAAGAGGGCTTTTGCGGATCTGGCGACCTAACCGGGTAAGAGGGCTTTTGCGGATCTGGCGACCTACCCGGGTAAGAGGGCTTTTGCGGATCTGGCGACCTAACCGGGTAAGAGGGCTTTTGCGGATTTGGCCGCCAGATCCGGGTAAGAGGGCTTTTGCAGATCTGGCGACCAAACCGGGTAAGAGGGCTTTTGCGGATCTGGCCGCCGGATCCAGGTAAGAGGGCTTTTGCAGATCCGGCGACCTACCCGGGTAAGAGGGCTTTTGCGGATACGGCGACCTCCCCGGGTAAGAGGGCTTTGGCTGATCTGGCGACCGACCTACTCAAGTAAGAGGGCTTTGGCTGATCTGGCGACCGACCTACTCAAGTAAGAGGGCTTTGGCGGATCTGGCGACCTACTTGTGTAAGAGCGCTTTTGCGGATCTGGCGACCTACCCGGGGTAAGAGGGCTTTTGCGAATCTGTCGAGCTACCCGGGTAAGAGGGCTTTTCCGGATCTGGCGACCTACACGGGTAAGAGGGCATTTGCGGATCTGGCGAGCTACCCGGGTAAGAGGGCTTTTGCGGATCTGGTCGCCAGATGCGGGTAAAAGGGCTTTTGTGGATCTGGCGACCTATCCGGGTAAAAGGGCTTTTGCGGATTTGGCGACCTTCCCGGGTAAGAGCGCTTTTGCGGATCTGGCGACCTACCCGGGTAAGAGGGCTTTAACGGATCTGGCGACCTACCCGGGTAAGAGGGCTTTTGCGGATCTGGCGACCTACCCGGGTAAGAGGGCTTTTGAGGATCTGGCGAGCTACCCGGGTAAGAGGGCTTTTGCGGATCTGGTGACCTCTCCGGGTAAGAGGGCTTTTGCGGATCTGGCGACCTACCCGGGTAAGAGGGCTTTTGCGGATCTGGCGACCTACCTAGGTAAGAGGGCTTTTGCGGATCTGGCGACCTACCCGGGTAAGAGGGCTTTTGCGGATCTGGCGACCTACCCGTGTAAGAGGGCTTTTGCTGATCTGGCGACCTACCCGGGTAAGAGGGCTATTGCGGATCTGGCGACCTACCCGTGTAAGAGGGCTTTTGCGGATCTGGCGACCTACCGGGTAAGAGGGCTTTTGCGGATCTGGCGCCCTACCCGGGTAAGAGGGCTTTTGCGGATCTGGCCGCCAGATCCGGGTAAGAGGCCTTTTGCGGATCTGGCGACCTACCCGGGTAAGAGGGCTTTTGCGGATCTGGCGACCTACCCGGGTAAGAGGGCTTTTGCAGATCCGGCGACCTACCCGGCCGGGTAAGAGGGCTTTTGCGGATCCGGCGACCTCCCCGGGTAAGAGGGCTTTGGCTGATCTGGCGACCGATCTACTCAAGTAAGAGGGCTTTGGCGGATCTGGCGACCTAATCCGGGTAAGAGGCCTTTTGCGGATCTGGCGACCTATCCGGGTAAGAGGGCTTTTGCAGATCTGGCGTCCTACCCGGGTAAGAGGTCTTTTGCGGATCTGATCGCCAGATGCGGGTAAAAGGGCTTTTGTGGATCTGGCGACCTATCCGGGTAAAAGGGCTTTTGCGGATTTGGCGACCTCCCCGGGTAAGAGGGCTTTTGCGGATCTGGCGACCTACGCGGGTAAGAGGGCTTTTGTGGATCTGGCGACCTCTCCGGGTAAGAGGGCTTTTGCGGAACTGGCCGCCAGAACCGGGTAAAAGGGCTTTTGCGGATTTGGCGACCTACCCGGGTAAGAGGGCTTTTGCGGATCTGGCGACCTACCCGGGTAAGAGGGCTTTTGCGGATCTGGCCGCCGGATCCAGGTAAGAGGGCTTTTGCAGATCCGGCGACCTACCCGGCCGGGTAAGAGGGCTTTTGCGGATCCGGCGACCTCTCCGGGTAAGAGGGCTTTGGCTGATCTGGCGACCGACCTACTCAAGTAAGAGGGCTTTGGCGGATCTGGCGACCTAATCCGGGTAAGAGGCCTTTTGCGGATCTGGCGACCTATCGGGTAAGAGGGCTTTTGCAGATCTGGCGCCCTACCCGGGTAAGGGTTACGGTTAGGGTTAGGGTTAGGGGTTAGGGTTAGGGTTAGGGTTAGGGTTAGGGTTAGGGTTAGGGTTAGGGTTAGGGTTAGGGTTAGGGTTTGGGGTTAGGGTTAGGGTTAGGGTTAGGGTTAGGGTTAGGGGTTAGGGTTAGGGGTTAGGGTTAGGGTTAGGGTTAGGGTTAGGGTTAGGGTTAGTGTTAGGGTTAGGGTTAGGGTTAGGGGTTAGGGTTAGGGTTAAGGTTAGGGTTAGGGTCAGGGTCAGGGTCAGGGTTAGGGTCAGGGTCAGGGTCAGGGTCAGGGTCAGGGTCAGGGTCAGGGTCAGGGTCAGGGTCAGGGTCAGGGTCAGGGTTAGGGTCAGGGTCAGGGTCAGGGTCAGGGTCAGGGTCAGGGTCAGGGTCAGGGTTAGGGTTAGGGTCAGGGTCAGGGTCAGGGTCAGGGTCAGGGTTAGGGTTAGGGTTAGGGTTAGGGTTAGGGTTAGGTTTAGGGTTAGGGTTAGGGTTAGGGTTAGGGTCAGGGTCAGGGTCAGGGTTAGGGTTAGGGATAGGGTTAGGGTTAGGGTTAGGGTTAGGGTTAGGGTTAGGGTTAGGGTTAGGGTTAGGGTTAGGGTTAGGGTTAGGGGTTAGGGTTAGGGTTAGGGTTAGGGTTAGGGTTAGGTTGTGATTTATCGGACAGTGGGAAACAAGCCCTCTGGTGCTTATCGATCTCCTCCTGGGGATTCCTTTTCACCATGTACTGTCACTTGGTATTTGGCCCACGGTTTCATCACCCTTGTCCAAATCTATTTGCCTCACACTTGCCCTTCCATAGATTTGTGGGAGTCAGTCAGGATTCACCCTAGGTTTGAGTTTATGCAAGGTTAAGGCCATTCGGTTCTTTCGTCTGTAGCGCTTTAATCCATAGCCTCTCTGCTCTCTTCCGTCTCCCTATTGTCCAATTTGTGTTTGTTTCCAGGCCCATGATCTCTAAGGACTGGATCCCATGTTGCTGGAAGTGTCTGCTAATGGGTGTGGATTGGTTCCCCCTTGTGATGTTGCTGAGGTGTCCTGTCAGCCTGACTCTGATGCTGTTACCTGTTTCGCCTATGTACAGTAAGTTGCACTCTTTACATCTAATAGCATACACCACATTCTTTTGCTCACAGGTTATCCTCTGCGCTATCTGGCCTCTCTTTCCTGTTACCCTGTTCTCTATATTTTTGGCTATTACTAAGTGGGTGCAGGCTCCACACCGTCTCTGCCCACAGTCTGGTGCTGTGTGTAAACTTGTGCTGACCAGGATGTCCTTCAGATTTTTAGCCCTCTTGTATGCTGACATTACCTTGTACCCCTGTAGTGTGGCAAATCCCCTTTGGAATTGTTCAAACCGGCCCTTGACTATTTTGTGAGCCTGGATAGCCATGTTGCCATATCTTGTTATTAGTGGCAAGTTCCTGGTCGATACCGGCCTAGGTCTGGGCGCTTGTTTGCTTTTTAGAAAATCTGACTTAATGTGTCTTAATTTACGTTTGCAGTAACCCCTCTGTCTGAGGGCGGTGAAAAGGGTGCTTGTGGCCTGGTTGAAATCCTCCTCCCTAGTGCATATACGGTGGAAGCGGGTCAGTTGTGACTTAACGATACCCCTGAAGGTGTGTTTTGGGTGGTGG
>JAWMAR010001093.1:148232-228232 GCA_036785375.1 Leucoraja ocellata
GGTCGCTAGATCTGCAAACACCCTCTTACCCGGGTAGCTCGCCAGAACCGCAAAAGCCCTTTTACCCGGATAGCTCGCCAGATCCACAAAAGCCCTCTTACCCGGATCTGGCGACCAGATCCGCAAAAGCCCTCACACCCGGTAGGTCGCCAGATCAGCAAAAGCCCTCTTACCCGGGTAGATCGCCAGATCCGCAAAAGCCCCTCTTACGCGGTTCTGGCAGCCAGATAAGCAAAAGCGCTCTTACCCGGGTAGGTCGCCAGATCCGCAAAAGTCCTCTAACCCGGGGAGGTCGCCATATACGCAAACGCGCACTTACCCGGGTAGGTCGCCAGATCCGCAAAAGTCCTCTAACCCGGGGAGGTCGCCATATACGCAAACGCGCACTTACCCGGGTAGGTCGCCAGATCCGCAAAAGCCCTCTTACCTGAGTAGGTCGGTCGCCAGATCCACAAAAGCCCTCTTACCCGGGTAGGTCGCCTGATCCGCAAAAGCCCTCTTACGCGGGTAGGTCGCCAGATCAGCAAAAGTCCTCTTACCCGGGGGTAGGTCGTCAGATCCACAAAAGCCATCTTACGCGGTTCTGGCTGCCAGATCCGCAAAAGCCCTCTTACCCGGGTAGGTCGCCAGATCCGCAAAAGCCCACTTACCCGGGTAGGTCGTCAGATCCGCAATAGGCCTCTTACCCGGGTACGTCGCCTGATCCGCAAAAGCACTCTCACCCGGGAAGTTCGCCAGATCCGCAATAGCTCTCTTACACGGATCTGGCGGCCAGATCCGCAAAAGCCCTGTTACCCGGGTAGGTCGCCAGATCCGCAAAAGCCCTCTTACCCGGGTAGGTCGCCAGATCCGCAAAAGCCCTTTTACCCGGATAGGTCGCCAGATCCACAACAGCCCTCTTACCCGGATCTGGCGACCAGATCCGCAAAAGCCTTCTTACCCGGGTAGGTCGCCAGATCCGCAAAAGCCCTCTTACCCGGATCTGGCGGCCAGATCCGCAAAATCCCTCTTACCCGGGTAGGTCGCCAGATCCGCAAAAGCCCTCTTACCTGGGTAGGTCGGTCACCAGATCTGCAAAAGCCCTCTTACCCGGGTAGGTCGCCAGATCCGCAAAATCCCTCTTACCCGGGTAGGTCGCCAGATCCGCAAAAGCCCTCTTACCCGGGTAGGTCGCCAGATCCGCAAAACCCCTCTTACCCGAGTAGGTCGCCAGATCCGCAAAAGCCCTCTTACCCGGCCGGGTAGGTCATCACATTCGCAATAGCCCTCTTACCCGGGTAGGTCGCCAGATCCGCAAAAGCACTCTTACCTGCATAGGTCAGTCGCCAGATCAGCCAAAGCCCTCTTACCCGGGTAGGTCGCCAGACCAACAAAAGCCCTCTTACCCGGGTAGGTCGTCAGATCCACAAAAGCCATCTTACGCGGTTCTGGCTGCCAGATCCGCAAAAGCCCTCTTACCCGGGTAGGTCGCCAGATCCGCAAAAGCCCACTTACCCGGGTAGGTCGTCAGATCCGCAATAGGCCTCTTACCCGGGTAGCTCGCCAGATCCGCAAAAGCTCTCTTACCTCCATAGGTCCGTCGCCAGATCAGCCAAAGCCCTCTTACCCGGGTAGGTCGCCAGACAAACAAAAGCCCTCTTACCCGGGTAGGTCGCCAGATCCGCAAAAACCCTCTTACCCAGGTAGGTCGCCAGATCCGCAAAAGCCCTTTTACCCGGGTAGGTCGCCAGATCGGCAAAAGCCCTCTTACCCAGGTAAGTCGCCTGATCCGCAAAAGCCCTCTTACCCGGGTAGGTCGTCTGATCCGCAATAGCCCTCTTACCCAGGTAAGTCGCCAGATCCGCAAAAGTCCTCTTACCCGGGGGTAGGTCGTCAGATCCGCAAAAGCCATCTTACGCGGTTCTGGTTGCCAGATCCGCAAAAGCCCTCTTACACGGGTAGGTCGCCAGATCCGCTAAAGCCCTCTTACACGGCCGGGTAGGTCACCAGATCTGCAAAAGCCCTCTTACCCGGGTAGGTCGCCAGATCCGCAAAAGCCCTCACACCCGGGTACGTCGCCAGATCCGCAAAAGCACTCTCACCCGGGAAGTTCGCCAGATCCGCAAAAGCCCTCTTACCCGGGTAGGTCGCCAGATCCGCAAAAGCCCTTTTACCCGGATAGGTCGCCAGATCCACAAAAGCCCTCTTACCCGGATCTGGCGACCAGATCCGCAAAAGCCTTCTTACCCGGATCTGGCGGCCAGATCCGCAAAAGCCCTCTTACCCGGGTAGGTCGCCAGATCTGCAAAAGCCCTCTTACCCGAGTAGGTCGCCAGATCAGCCAAAGCCCTCTTACCCGGGTAGGTCGTCAGATCCACAAAAGCCATCTTACGCGGTTCTGGCTGCCAGATCCGCAAAAGCCCTCTTACCCGGGTAGGTTGCCAGATCCGCAAAAGCCCACTTACCCGGGTAGGTCGTCAGATCCGCAATAGGCCTCTTACCCGGGTAGGTCGCCAGATCCGCAAAAGCTCTCTTACCTCCATAGGTCCGTCGCCAGATCAGCCAAAGCCCTCTTACCCGGGTAGGTCACCAGACAAACAAAAGCCCTCTTACCCGGGTAGGTCGCCAGATCCGCAAAAACCCTCTTACGCAGGTAGGTCGCCAGATCCGCAAAAGCCCTCTTACCCGGGTAGGTCGCCAGATCGGCAAAAGCCCTCTTACTCAGGTACGTCGCCAGATCCGCAAAAGCACTCTTACCCGGGTAGGTCGTCTGATCCGCAATAGCCCTCTTACCCAGGTAGGTCGCCAGATCCGCAAAAGCCCTCTTACCCGGGTAGATCGCCATATCCGCAAACGCCCTCTTACCCGGGAAGGTCTCCAGATCCGCAAAAGCCCTCTTACCTGGGTAGTCGGTCGCCAGATCAGCCAAAGCCCTCTTACCGGGTAGGTCGCCAGATTCACAAAAGCCCTCTTATCCGGGTAGGTCGCCAGTTCCGCAAAATTCCTCTAAACCGGGTAGGTCGCCAGATCCGCAAAAGCCATCCTACCCGGGGTACGTCGCTAGATCCGCAAACACCCTCTTACCCGGGTAGCTCGCCAGATCCGCAAAAGCCCTTTTACCCGGATAGGTCGCCAGATCCACAAAAGCCCTCTTACCCGGATCTGGCGACCAGATCCACAAAAGCCCTCTTACCCGGATCTGGCGACCAGATCCGCAAAAGCCCTCTTACCCGGGTTGATCGCCATTTCCGCAAAAGCCCTCTTACGCGGTTCTGGTTGCCAGATCCGCAAAAGCCCTCTTACACGGGAAGGTCGCCAGATCCGCTAAAGCCCTCTTACACGGCCGGGTAGGTCGCCAGATCCGCAAAAGCCCTCTTACCCGGTTGGTCGCCAGATCCGCAAAAGCCCTCTTACCTGGGTAGGTCGGACGCCAGATAAGCCAAAGCCCTCTTACCCGGATTAGGTTGCTAGATCCGCAAAAGCCCTCTTACCCGGGGAGGTCGCCAGATCCGCAAAAGCCTTCTTACCTGGGTAGGTCGGTCGCCAGATCAGCCAAAGCCCTCTTACCCGGGTAGGTCGACAGATCCGTAAAAGCCCTGTTTCCCGAGTAGGTCGCCAGATCCGCAAAAGCCCTCTTACCTGGGTAGGTCGGTCGCCAGATCAGCCAAAGCCCTCTTACCCGGGTAGGTCGACAGATCCGTAAAAGCCCTGTTTCCCGAGTAGGTCGCCAGATCCGCAAAAGCCCTCTCATCCGGGTAGACCGCCAGATCCGCTAAAGCCCTCTTACGCAGTTCTGGCAGCCAGTTGCGCAAAAGGCCTCTTACCCGGGTAGGTCGCCAGATCAGCAAAAGCCCTCATACCCGGGTAGGTCGCCAGATCCGCAAAAGCCATCTTACGCGGTTCTGGTTGCCAAATCCGCAAAAGCCCTCTTACCCGGGTAGGTCGCCAGATCCGCAAAAGCCCTCTTACCCGGGTAGGTCGCCAGATCCGCAAAAGCCCTCTTACCCGGGTAGGTTGCCAGATCCGCAAAAGCCCTCTTTCCCGAGTAGGTCGCCAGATCCGCAAAAGCCCTCTTACCCGGGCAGGTCGCTAGATCTGCAAACACCCTCTTACCCGGGTAGCTCGCCAGATCCGCAAAAGCCCTTTTACCCGGATAGCTCGCCAGATCCACAAAAGCCCTCACACCCGGGTAGGTCGCCAGATCAGCAAAAGCCCTCTTACCCGGCCGGGTAGATCGCCAGATCCGCAAAAGCCCTCTTACGCGGTTCTGGCAGCCAGATAAGCAAAAGCGCTCTTACCCGGGTAGGTCGCCAGATCCGCAAAAGTCCTCTAACCCGGGGAGGTCGCCATATACGCAAACGCGCACTTACCCGGGTAGGTCGCCAGATCCGCAAAAGCCCTCTTACCTGAGTAGGTCGGTCGCCAGATCCACAAAAGCCCTCTTACCCCGGGTAGGTCGCCTGATCCGCAAAAGCCCTCTTACCCGGGTAGGTCGCCAGATCAGCAAAAGTCCTCTTACCCGGGGGTAGGTCGTCAGATCCACAAAAGCCATCTTACGCGGTTCTGGCTGCCAGATCCGCAAAAGCCCTCTTACCCGGGTAGGTCGCCAGATCCGCAAAAGCCCACTTACCCGGGTAGGTCGTCAGATCCGCAATAGGCCTCTTACCCGGGTACGTCGCCTGATCTGCAAAAGCACTCTCACCCGGGAAGTTCGCCAGATCCGCAATAGCTCTCTTACACGGATCTGGCGGCCAGATCCGCAAAAGCCCTGTTACCCGGGTAGGTCGCCAGATCCGCAAAAGCCCTCTTACCCGGGTAGGTCGCCAGATCCGCAAAAGCCCTTTTACCCGGATAGGTCGCCAGATCCACAACAGCCCTCTTACCCGGATCTGGCGACCAGATCCGCAAAAGCCTTCTTACCCGGGTAGGTCGCCAGATCCGCAAAAGCCCTTTTACCCGGGTAGGTCGCCAGATCCGCAAAACCCCTCTTACCCGAGTAGGTCGCCAGATCCGCAAAAGCCCTCTACCTGGGTAGGTCGCCAGATCCGCAAAAGCACTCTTACCCGGGTAGGTTGCCAGATCCGCAAAAGCACTCTTACCCGGCCGGGTAGGTCATCACATTCGCAATAGCCCTCTTACCCGGGTAGGTCGCCAGATCCGCAAAAGCTCTCTTACCTGCATAGGTCAGTCGCCAGATCAGCCAAAGCCCTCTTACCCGGGTAGGTCGCCAGACCAACAAAAGCCCTCTTACCCGCCGGGTAGGTCGTCAGATCCACAAAAGCCATCTTACGCGGTTCTGGCTGCCAGATCCGCAAAAGCCCTCTTACCCGGGTAGGTCGCCAGATCCGCAAAAGCCCACTTACCCGGGTAGGTCGTCAGATCCGCAATAGGCCTCTTACCCGGGTAGGTCGCCAGATCCGCAAAAGCTCTCTTACCTCCCTCCATAGGTCCGTCGCCAGATCAGCCAAAGCCCTCTTACCCGGGTAGGTCGCCAGACAAAAAAAAGCCCTCTTACCCGGGTAGGTCGCCAGATCCGCAAAAACCCTCTTACCCAGGTAGGTCGCCAGATCCGCAAAAGCCCTCTTACCCGGGTAGGTCGCCAGATCGGCAAAAGCCCTCTTACCCAGGTAAGTCGCCTGATCCGCAAAAGCCCTCTTACCCGGGTAGGTCGTCTGATCCGCAATAGCCCTCTTACCCAGGTAAGTCGCCTGATCCGCAAAAGCCCTCTTACCCGGGTAGGTCGCCAGATCAGCAAAAGTCCTCTTACCCGGGGGTAGGTCGTCAGATCCGCAAAAGCCATCTTACGCGGTTCTGGTTGCCAGATCCGCAAAAGCCCTCTTACCCGGGTAGGTCGCCAGATCCGCAAAAGCCCTCACACCCGGGTACGTCGCCAGATCCGCAAAAGCACTCTCACCCGGGAAGTTCGCCAGATCCGCAAAAGCTCTCTTACACGGATCTGGCGGCCAGATCCGCAAAAGCCCTCTTACCCGGGTAGGTCGCCAGATCCGCAAAAGCCCTCTTACCTCCATAGGTCCGTCGCCAGATCAGCCAAAGCCCTCTTACCCGGGTAGGTCGTCAGATCCGCAATAGGCCTCTTACCCGGGTAGGTCGCCAGATCCGCAAAAGCTCTCTTACCTCCATAGGTCCGTCGCCAGATCAGCCAAAGCCCTCCTACCCGGGTAGGTCACCAGACAAACAAAAGCCCTCTTACCCGGGTAGGTCGCCAGATCCGCAAAAACCCTCTTACCCAGGTAGGTCGCCAGATCGGCAAAAGCCCTCTTACTCAGGTACGTCGCCAGATCCGCAAAAGCACTCTTACCCGGGTAGGTCGTCTGATCCGCAATAGCCCTCTTACCCAGGTAGGTCGCCAGATCCGCAAAAGCCCTCTTACCCGGGTAGGTCGCCAGACCAACAAAAGCCCTCTTACCCGGCGGGTAGGTCGTCTGATCCGCAAAAGCCCTCTTACCCGGATCTGGCGGCCAGATCCGCAAAAGCACTCTTACCCGGGTAGGTCGCCAGATCCACAAAAGCCCTCTTACCTGGGTAGATCGGTCGCCAGATCAGCCAAAGCCCTCTTACCCGGGTAGTTCGCCAGATCCGCAAAAGCCCCCTTACCTGCATAGGTCGCCAGATTCGCAAAAGCCCTCTTACCCAGGTAGGTCGCCAGATCCGCAAAAGCACTCTTACCCGGGTAGGTCGTCAGATCCGCAATTGCCCTCTTACCCGGTAGGTCGCCAGATCCGCAAAAGCTCTCTTACCTGCATAGGTCGGTCGCCAGATCAGCCAAAGCCCTCTTACCCGGATAGATCTCCAGATCCACAAAAGCCCTCTTACTCGGATCTGTCGACCAAATCCGCAAAAGCCCTCTTACCCGGGTAGGTCGCCAGATCCGCAAAAGCCCTCATACCCGGGTAGGTCGCCAGATCCGCAAAAGCCCTTTTACCCGGATAGATCTCCAGAGCCACAAAAGCCCTCTTACTCGGATCTGTCGACCAAATCCGCAAAAGCCCTCATACCCGGGTTAGGTCGCCAGATCCGCAAAAGCCCTCTTATCCGGGTAGATCGCCAGATCAGCAAAAGCCCTCTTACCCGGGTAGGCCGCCAGATCAGCAAAAGCCCTCTTACCCGGCCGGGTAGGTTGTGAGATCCGCAAAAGCCTTCTTACCCGGGTAGGTCGCCAGAGCCGCAAAAGCCCTTTTACCCGGATAGGTCGCCAGATCCACAGAAGCCCTCTTACCCGGATCTGGCGACCAGATTCGCAAAAGCCCTCTTACCTGGGTAGGTCGGTCGCCAGATCAGCCAAAGCCCTCTTACCCGGGTAGGTCGCTAGATCCGCAAAAGCCCTTTTACCCGGATAGGTCGCCAGATCCACAGAAGCCCTCTTACCCGGATCTGGCGACCAGATCCGCAAAAGCCCTGTTACACGGGAAGTTCGCCAGATCCGCAAAAGCCCTCTTACCCGTATCTGGCGGCCAGATCCGCAAAAGCCCTCTTACCCGGGTAGGTCGCCAGATCCGCAAAAGCCCTCTTACCCGGCGGGGGAGGTCGCCTGATCCGCAAAAGACCTCTTACCGGGTAGGGCGCCAGATCCGCAAAAGCCCTCTTACCTTGGTAGGTCAGTCGCCAGATCCGCAAAAGCCCTCTTACCCGGATCTGGCAGCCAGATCCGCAAAAGCCCTCATACCCGGGTAGGTCGCCAGATCCGCAAAAGTCCTCTAACCTGGGTAGGTCGCCAGGTCCGCAAAAGCCCTCTTACCCGGAGTAGGTCGCCAGATCAGCAAAAGCCCTCTTACCGGGGGTAGATCGTCAGATCCGCAAAAGCCATCTTACGCGGTTCTGGTTGCCAGATCCGCAAAAGCCCTCTTACCCGGGTAGGTCGCCAGATCCGCAAAAGCCCTCTTACCCGGGTAGGTCGCCAGATCCGCAAAAGCCCTCTTACCTGAGTAGATCGGTCGCTAGATCCACAAAAGCCCTCTTACGCGGTTCTGGCTGCCAGATCCGCAAAAGCCCTCTTACCCGGGTAGGACGCCAGATCCGCAAAAGCCCTTTTACCCGGATAGGTCGCCAGATCTACAAAAGCCCTCTTACCCGGCTCTGGCGACCAGATCCGCAAAAGCCCTCTTACCCGGGTAGGTCGCCAGATCCGCAAAAGCCCTCTTACCTGAGTAGGTCGGTCGCCAGATCAGCCAAAGCCCTCTTCCCCGGGTAGGTCGCTAGATCCGCAAAAGCCCTCTTACCCGGGTAGGTCGCCAGATCCGCAAAAGCCCTCTTACCCGGGTAGGTCGCCAGATCCGCAAAAGCCCTCTTACCCGGGTAGGTCGCCAGATCCGCACAAGCCCTCTTCCCCGGGAAGGTCGCTAGATCCGCAAAAGCCCTCTTACCCGGGAAGTTCGCCAGATCCGCAAAAGCCCTCTTACCCGGATCTGGCGGCCAGATCCGCAAAAGCCCTCTTTCCCGGGTAGGTCGCCGGATCCGCAAAAGCCCTCTTACCCGGGTAGGTCGCCAGACCCGCAAAAGCCCTCTTACCCGGGTAGGTCGCCAGATCCGCAAAAGCCCTCTTACTCCGGTAGGTCGCCAGATCCGCAAAAGCACTCGTACCCGGGTTGATCGCCTGATCCGCAATAGCCCTCTTACCCGGATAGGTCGCCAGATCCGCAAAAGCCCTCTTACCCGGGTAGGTCGCCAGATCCGCACAAGCACTCTTACCCGGGTAGGTCGCCAGATCCGCAAAAGCCCTGTTACCCGGGAAGTTCGCCAGATACGCAAAAGCCCTCTTACCCGTATCTGGCGGCCAGATCCGCCAAAGCCCTATTACCCGGGCAGGTCGCCAGATCCACAAAAGCCCTCTTACCCGGCGGGTAGCTTGCCTGATCCGCAAAATACCTCTTACCCGGGGTAGGTCCCCAGATCCGCAAAAGCCCTCTTACCCGGGTAGGTCGCCAGATCCGCAAAAGCCCTCTTACCCGGGGGTAGGTCGCCAGATCCGCAAAAGCCCTCTTACCCGGATCTGGCGGCCAGATCCGCACAAGCCCTCTTACCCGGGTAGGTCGCCAGTTCCGCAAAAGCCCTGTTACCCAGGTAGGTCGCCAGATCCGCAAAAGCCCTCATACCCGGGTAGGTCGCCAGATACGCAAAAGCCCTCTTACACGGGTAGATCGCCAGATCCGCAAAAGCCCTCTTACCCGGGTAGATCGCCAGATCCGCAAAAGCCCTCTTACGCGGTTCTGGCAGCCAGATCAGCAAAAGCACTCTTACCCGGGTAGGTCGCCAGATCCGAAAAAGTCCTCTAACCCGGGTAGGTCGCCATATACGCAAACGCGCACTTACCCGGGTAGGTCGCCAGATCCGCAAAAGCCCTCTTACCTGAGTAGGTCGGTCGCCAGATCCGCAAAAGCCCTCTTACCCGGGTAGGTCGCCAGATCAGCAAAAGCCCTCTTTTCCGGGGGTAGGTCGTCAGATCCGCAAAAGCCCTCTTACCCGGGGAGGTCGCCAGATCCGCAAAAGCCCTCTTACCCGGGCAGGTCGCCAGATCTGCAAAAGCCCTCTTACCCTGATCTGGCGACCAGATACGCAAAAGCCCTCTTACCCGGGTTGGTCGCCAGATCCGCAAAAGCCCTCTTACCTGGATAGGTCGGTCGCCAGATCTGCAAAAGCTCTGTTACCCGGGTAGGTCGTCAGATCCGCAAAAGCCCTCTTACCCGGGAAGGTCGTCAGTTCCGCAAAAGCCCTTTTACCCGGATAGGTCGCCAGATCCACAAAAGCCCTCTTACCCGGATCTGGCGACCAGATCCGCAAAAGCCCTCTTACCCGGGTAGGTCGCCAGATCCGCAAAAGCCCTCTTACCCGGGTAGGTCGCTAGATCCGCAAAAGCCTTTTTACCCGGATAGGTCGCCAGATCCACAGAAACCCTCTTACCCGTATCTGGCGACCAGATCCGCAAAAGCCCTCTTACCCGGGTAGGTCGCCAGATCCGCAAAAGCCCTCTTACCTGGGTAGGTCGGTCGCCAGATCAGCCAAAGCCCTCTTACCCAGGTAGGTCGCTAGATCCGCAAAAGCCCTGTTACCCGGGAAGTTCGCCAGATCCGCAAAAGCCCTCTTACCCGGGTAGGTCGCCAGATCCGCAAAAGCCCTCTTACCCGGGTAGGTCGCCAGATCCGCAAAAGCCCTCTTACCCGGGTAGGTCGCCAGATCCGCAAAAGCCCTCTTACCGGGTAGGGCGCCAGATCAGCCAAAGCCCTCTTACCCGGCGGGTAGGTCGCTAGATCCACAAAAGCCCTCTTACCCGGGAAGTTCGCCAGATCCGCAAAAGCCCTCTTGCCCGGATCTGGCGGCCAGATCCGCACAAGCCCTCTTATCCGGGTAGGTCGCCTGATCCGCAAAAGCCCTCTTACCCGGGTAGGTCGCCAGATCCGCAAAAGCCCTCATACCCGGGTAGGTTGACAGATCCGCAAAAGCCCTCTTACCCGGGCAGATCGCCAGAACCGCAAAAGCCCTCTTACGCGGATCTGGCGGCCAAATCCGCAAAAGCCGTCTTCCCCGGATCAGGCGGACAGATCCACAAAAGCCCTCTTACCCAGGTAGGTCGCCGGATCCGCAAAAGCCCTCTTACCCGGGTAGATCGCCAGATCCGCAAAAGCCATCTTACGCGGTTCTGGCGGCAAGATCCGCAAAAGCCCTCTTACCCGGAGAGGTCGCCAGATCCGCAAAACCCTCTTACACGGGTGGCTCGCCAGATCCGCAAAAGCCCTCTTTTCCGGGTAGGTCGCCAGATCCGCAAAAGCTCTCTTACCCGGATAGGTCGTCAGATCCGCTAACGCCCTCTTACCCCGGGTAGGTCGCCAGATCCGCAAAAGCCCTCTTACCCGGGTAGGTCGCCAGATCCGCAAAAGCCCTCTTACCCGGGTAGGTCGTCAGATCCGCAAAAGCCCACTTACGCGGTTCCTTCTGCCAGATCCGCAAAAGCCCTCTTACCCAGGTAGGTTGCCAGTTCCGCAAAAGCGCTCTTACCCGGGTAGGTCACAGATCCGCAAAAGCCCTTTTACCCGGATACGTCGCCAGATCCGCAAAAGCCCTCTTACCAGGGTAGGTCGCCATATCAGCTAACGCCCTCTTACCCGGGTAGGTCCCCAGATCCGCAAAAGCCCACTTACGCGGTTCTGGCGGCCAGATCCGCAAAATCCCTCTTACCCGGGTAGGTCGCCAGATCCGCAAAAGCCCTCATACCCGGGTAGGTCGCCAGATCCGCAAAAGCCCTCTTACCCGGATCTGGAGGCCAGATCCGCAAAAGCCGTCTTACCCGGGTAAGTCGCCAGATCCGCAAAAGACTTTTACCCGGACAGGTTGGCAGATCCTCAAAAGCCCTCTTACCCGATCTGTCGACCAGATCCGCAAAAGCCCTCTTACCCGCCGGGTAGGTCGCCTGATCCGCAAAAGCCCTCTTACCCGGGTAGGTCGCCAGATCCGCAAAAGCCCTCTTACGCAGGTAGTTCGTCAGATCCGTAAAAGCCCTCTTACCCAAGTAGGTCGCCATATCCGCAAAAGCCCTCTTACCCGGGTAGGTCGACAGATCCGCAAGAGCCCTCTTATACGGGTAGGTTGCCAGATCCGCAAAAGCCCTCTTACCCGGAATTGGCGGCCAGATCCGCAAAAGCCCTCTTACCCAGGTAGGTCGCCAGATACGCAAAAGCTCTCTTCCCCGGGTAGGTCGCCAGATCCGCAAAAGCCCTCTTACCCGGGTGGGTCGCCAGATCCGCAAAAGTCCTCTTACCCGGATCTGGCGGCCAGATCCGCAAAAGCCCTCTTACCCGGGTAGGTCGCCAGATCCGCAAAAGCCCTCATACCCGGGAAGATCGCCAGATCCGCAAAAGCCCTCATACCCGGGTAGGTAGCCAGATGCGCAAAAGCCCTCTTACCTGGATCTTGCGGCCAGATCCGCAAAAGCCCTCTTACCCGGGTAGGTCGCCAGATCCGCAAAAGCCCTCTTACCCGGGTAGGTCGCCAGATCCGCAAAAGCCCTCTTACCCGGGTAGGTCGCCAGATCCGCAAAAGCCCTCTTACCCGGACCTGGCGGCCAGATCCGCAAAAGCCCTCTTACCCAAGTAGGTCGCCAGATCCGCAAAAGCTCTCTTACCCGGGTAGGTCGACAGATCCGCAAGAGCCCTCTTACACGGGTAGGTTGCCAGATCCACAAAAGCCCTCTTACCCGGATCTGGCGACCAGATCTGCAAAAGCTCTCTTCCCCGGGTAGGTCGCCAGGTCCGCAAAAGCCCTCTTACCCAGGTAGGCCGCCAGATCCGCAAAAGCCCTCATACCCGGGTAGGTAGCCAGATGCGCAAAAGCCCTCTTACCTGGATCTTGCGGCCAGATCCGCAAAAGCCCTCTTACCCGGGTAGCTCGTCAGATCCGCAAAAGCCCTCTTACCCGGGATGGTCGCCAGATCCGCAAAAGCCCTCTTACCCGCCGGGTAGGTCGCCAGATCCGGAAGAGCCCTCTTACGCGGTTCTGGCAGCCAGATCCGCAAAAGCCCTCTTACCCGGGTAGGTCGCCCGATCCGCAAAAGCCCTCTTACCGGGTAGGTCGCCAGATCTGCAAAAGCCCTCTTACCCGGGTAGGTCGTCAGATCCGCAAAAGCCCTCTTACGCGGTTCTGGCTGCCAGATCAGCAAAAGCCCTCTTACCCGGGAAGGTCGCCAGATCCGCAAAAGCCCTTTTACCCGGATAGGTCGCCAGATCCACAAAAGCTCTCTTACCCGGATCTGGCGACCAGATCCGCAAAATCCCTCTTACCCAGGTAGGTCGCCAGATCCGCAAAAGCCCTCTTACCTGGGTAGGTCGGTCGCCAGATCAGCCAAAGCCCTCTTACCCGGGTAGGTTGCTAGGTCCGCAAATGCCCTCTTACCCGGGAAGTTCGGCAGATCCGCAAAAGCCCTCTTACCCGGATCTGGCGGCCAGGTCCGCAAAAGCCCTCTTACCCGGGTAGGTCGCCAGATCCACAAAAGCCCTCTTACCCGGGTAGGTCGCCAGATCCGCAAAAGCCCTCTTACCCGGATCTGGCGGCCAGATCCGCAAAAGCCCTCTTATCCGGTTAGGTCGCCAGATCCGCAAAAGCCCACTTACCCGGGTAGTTCGCCAGATCCGCAAAAGCCCTCTTACCCGGGAAGGTCGCCAGATCCGCAAAAGCCCTCTTACCCGCCGGGTAGGTCGCCAGATCCGCAAAAGCCCTCTTACGCGGTTCTGGCAGCCAGATACGCAAAAGCCCTCTTACCCGGGTAGGTCGCCAGATACGCAAAAGCGCTCTTACCCGGGTAGGTCGCCAGATCAGCAAAAGACCTCTTACCCGGGGGTAGGTCGTCAGATCCGCAAAAGCCATCTTACGCGGTTCTGGTTGTCAGATCCGCAAAAGCCCTCTTACCCGGGGGTAGGTCGACAGATCCGCAAAAGCCCTCTTACCCGGGTAGGTCGCCAGATCCGCAAAAGCCCTCTTACCTGAGTAGGCGGTCGCCAGATCCACAAAAGCCCTCTTACTCGGGTAGGTCGCCAGATCCTCAAAAGCCCTCTTACCCGGGAAGGTCGCCAGATCCGCAAAAGCCCTCTTACCCGGGTAGGTCGCCAGATCCGCAAAAGCCCTCTTACACGGGCAGGTCACCAGATCGGCAAAAGCCCTCTTACCCGGGGGTAGGTCGTCAGATCCGCAAAAGCCATCTTACGCGGTTCTGGTTGCCAGATCCGCAAAAGCCCTCTTACCCGGGTAGGTCGACACATCCGCAAAAGCCCTCTTACCTGGGTAGGACGGTCGCCAGATCAGCCAAAGCCCTCTTACCCGGGTAGGTCGCTAGATCCGCAAAAGCCCTGTTACCCGGGTAGGTCGCCAGATCCGCAAAAGCCCTCTTACCCGTATCTGGCGGCCAGATCCGCAAAAGCCCTCTTACCCGGGTAGGTCGCCAGATCCGCAAAAGCCCTCTTACCCGGGTAGGTCGCCAGATCCGCAAAAGCCCTCTTACCCCGGGTAGGTCGCCAGATCCGCAAAAGCCCTCTTACCCGGGTAGGTCGCCAGATCCGCAAAAGCCCTCTTACCCGGGTAGGTCGCCAGATCTGCAGAAGCCCTCTTACCCCGGTAGGTCACCGGATCCGCAAAAGCCCTCTTACCCGGGTAGGTCGCCAGATCCGCAAAAGCCCTCTTACCAGGTAGGGCGCCAGATCCGCAAAAGCCCTCTTCCCTGGGTAGGTCGGTCGCCAGATCAGCCAAAGCCCTCTTACTCGGGTAGGTCGCTAGATCCACAAAAGCCCTCTTACCCGGGAAGTTCGCCAGATCTGCAAAAGCCCTCTTGCCCGGATCTGGCGGCCAGATCCGCACAAGCCCTCTTACCCGGGTAGGTCGCCTGATCCGCAAAAGCCCTCATACCCGG
This sequence comes from Leucoraja ocellata, assembly GCA_036785375.1. NCBI lineage: Eukaryota > Metazoa > Chordata > Chondrichthyes > Rajiformes > Rajidae > Leucoraja > Leucoraja ocellata. Next base: position 162,616 of record JAWMAR010001093.1, read on the forward strand.
GTAGGTCGCCAGATCCGCAAAAGCCCTCTTACCCGGGTAGATCGCCAGAACCGCAAAAGCCCTCTTACGCGGATCTGGCGGCCAAATCCGTAAAAGCCGTCTTCCCCGGATCTGGCGGCCAGATCCACAAAAGCCCTCTTACCCAGGTAGGTCGCCGGATCCGCAAAAGCCCTCTTACCCGGGTAGGTCGCCAGATCCGCAAAAGCCATCTTACGCGGTTCTGGCGGCCAGATCCGCAAAAGCCCTCTTACCCGGAGAGGTCGCCAGATCTGCAAAGCCCTCTTACCCGGGTAGCTCGCCAGATCCGCAAAAGCCCTCTTACCCGGAGAGGTCGCCAGATCCGCAAAAGCCCTCTTACACGGGCAGGTCACCAGATCGGCAAAAGCCCTCTTACCCGGGGGTAGGTCGTCAGATCCGCAAAAGCCATCTTACGCGGTTCTGGTTGCCAGATCCGCAAAAGCCCTCTTACCCGGGTAGGTCGACACATCCGCAAAAGCCCTCTTACCCGGGTACGTCCCCAGATCCGCAAAAGCCCTCTTACCTGAGTAGGTCAGTCGCCAGATCCACAAAAGCCCACTTACCCAGGTAGGTCGCCAGATCCACAAAAGCCCTCTTACACGGGGAGGTCGTCAGATCTGCAAAAGCTCTGTTACCCGGGTAGGTCGTCAGATCCGCAAAAGCCCTCTTATCCGGGAAGGTCGCCAGATCCGCAAAAGCCATCTAACCCGGGTAGGTCGCCAGTTCCGCAAAAGCCCTTTTACCCGGATAGGTCGCCAGATCCACAAAAGCCCTCTTACCCGGATCTGGCGACCAGATCCGCAAAAGCCCTCTTACCCGGGTAGGTCGCCAGATCCGCAAAAGCCCTCTTACCTGGGTAGGACGGTCGCCAGATCAGCCAAAGCCCCGTTACCCGTGTAGGTCGCCAGATCCGCAAAAGCCCTCTTACCCGTATCAGGCGACCAGGTCCGCAAAAGCCCTCTTACCCGGGTAGGTCGCCAGATCCGCAAAAGCCCTCTTACCTGGGTAGGTCGGTCGCCAGATCAACCAAAGCCCTCTTACCCGGGTAGGTCGCTAGATCCGCAAATGCCCTCTTACCCGGGAAGTTCGCCAGATCCGCAAAAGCCCTCTTACCCGGATCTGGCGGTCAGATCCGCAAAAGCCCTCTTACGCGGGTAGGTCGCCAGATCCACAAAAGCCCTCTTACCCGGGTAGGTCGCCAGATCCGCAAAAGCCCTCTTACCCGGATCTGGCGGCCAGATCCGCAAAAGCCCTCTTATCCGGTTAGGTCGCCAGATCCGCAAAAGCCCACTTACCCGGGTAGTTCGCCAGATCCGCAAAAGCCCTCTTACCCGGGAAGGTCGCCAGATCCGCAAAAGCCCTCTTACCCGCCGGGTAGGTCGCCAGATCCGCAAAAGCCCTCTCACGCGGTTCTGGCAGCCAGATACGCAAAAGCCCTCTTACCCGGGTAGGTCGGCAGATACGCAAAAGCCCTCTTACCCGGGTAGGTCGCCAGATCAGCAAAAGACCTCTTACCCGGGGGTAGGTCGTCAGATTCGCAAAAGCCATCTTACGCGGTTCTGGTTGTCAGATCCGCAAAAGCCCTCTTACCCGGGGGTAGGTCGACAGATCCGCAAAAGCCCTCTTACCCGGGTAGGTCGCCAGATCCGCTAAAGCCCTCTTACCTCAGTAGGCGGTCGCCAGATCCACAAAAGCCCTCTTACTCGGGTAGGTCGCCAGATCCGCAAAAGCCCTCTTACCCGGGAAGGTCGCCAGATCCGCAAAAGCCCTCTTACCCGGGTAGGTCGCCAGATCCGCAAAAGCCCTCTTACACGGGCAGGTCACCAGATCGGCAAAAGCCCTCTTACCCGGGGGTAGGTCGTCAGATCCGCAAAAGCCATCTTACGCGGTTCTGGTTGCCAGATCCGCAAAAGCCCTCTTACCCGGGTAGGTCGCCAGATCCGCAAAAGCCCTCTTACCCGGGTTGGTCGCCAGATCCGCAAAAGCCCTCTTACCTGGGTAGGACGGTCGCCAGATCAGCCAAAGCCCTCTTACCCGGTTAGGTCGCTAGATCCGCAAAAGCCCTGTTACCCGGGTAGGTCGCCAGATCCGCAAAAGCCCTCTTACCCGTATATCGCGGCCAGATCCGCAAAAGCCCTCTTACCCGGGTAGGTCGCCAGATCCGCAAAAGCCCTCTTACCCGGGTTGGTCGCCAGATCCGCAGAAGCCCTCTTACCCCGGTAGGTCACCGGATCCGCAAAAGCCCTCTTACCCGGGTAGGTCGCCAGATCCGCAAAAGCCCTCTTACCGGGAAGGGCGCCAGATCCGCAAAAGCCCTCTTCCCTGGGTAGGGCGGTCGCCAGATCAGCCAAAGCCCTCTTACCCGGGTAGGTCGCTAGATCCACAAAAGCCCTCTTACCCGGGAAGTTCGCCAGATCTGCAAAAGCCCTCTTGCCCGGATCTGGTGGCCAGATCCGCACAAGCCCTCTTACCCGGGTAGGTCGCCTAATCTGCAAAAGCCCTCTTACGCGGATCTGGCGGCCAAATCCGTAAAAGCCGTCTTCCCTGGATCTGGCGGCCAGATCCACAAAAGCCCTCTTACCCAGGTAGGTCGCCGGATCCGCAAAAGCCCTCTTACCCGGGTAGGTCGCCAGATCCGCAAAAGCCCTCTTACCCGGGTAGCTCGCCAGATCCGCAAAAGCCCTCTTACCCGGAGAGGTCGCCAGATCCGCAAAAGCCCTCTTACACGGGCAGGTCACCAGATCGGCAAAAGCCCTCTTACCCGGGGGTAGGTCGTCAGATCCGCAAAAGCCATCTTACGCGGTTCTGGTTGCCAGATCCGCAAAAGCCCTCTTACCCGGGTAGGTCGACACATCCGCAAAAGCCCTCTTACCCGGGTACGTCCCCAGATCCGCAAAAGCCCTCTTACCTGAGTAGGTCAGTCGCCAGATCCACAAAAGCCCACTTACCCAGGTAGGTCGCCAGATCCACAAAAGCCCTCTTACACGGGGAGGTCGTCAGATCTGCAAAAGCTCTGTTACCCGGGTAGGTCGTCAGATCCGCAAAAGCCCTCTTATCCGGGAAGGTCGACAGATCCGCAAAAGCCATCTAACCCGGGTAGGTCGCCAGTTCCGCAAGAGCCCTCTTACCCGGGTAGGTCGCCAGATCCGCAAAAGCCCTCTTACGCGGATCTGGCGGCCAAATCCGTAAAAGCCGTCTTCCCCGGATCTGGCGGCCAGATCCACAAAAGCCCTCTTACCCAGGTAGGTCGCCGGATCCGCAAAAGCCCTCTTACCCGGGTAGGTCGCCAGATCCGCAAAAGCCCTCTTACCCGGAGAGGTCGCCAGATCTGCAAAGCCCTCTTACCCGGGTAGCTCGCCAGATCCGCAAAAGCCCTCTTACCCGGAGAGGTCGCCAGATCCGCAAAAGCCCTCTTACACGGGCAGGTCACCAGATCGGCAAAAGCCCTCTTACCCGGGGGTAGGTCGTCAGATCCGCAAAAGCCATCTTACGCGGTTCTGGTTGCCAGATCCGCAAAAGCCCTCTTACCCGGGTAGGTCGACACATCCGCAAAAGCCCTCTTACCCGGGTACGTCCCCAGATCCGCAAAAGCCCTCTTACCTGAGTAGGTCAGTCGCCAGATCCACAAAAGCCCACTTACCCAGGTAGGTCGCCAGATCCACAAAAGCCCTCTTACACGGGGAGGTCGTCAGATCTGCAAAAGCTCTGTTACCCGGGTAGGTCGTCATATGCGCAAAAGCCCTCTCATCCGGGAAGGTCGCCAGATCCGCAAAAGCCATCTAACCCGGGTAGGTCGCCAGTTCCGCAAAAGCCCTTTTACCCGGATAGGTCGCCAGATCCACAAAAGCCCTCTTACCCGGATCTGGCGACCAGATCCACAAAAGCCCTCTTACCCGGGTAGGTCGCCAGATCCGCAAAAGCCCTCTTACCCGGGTAGGTCGCTAGATCCGCAAAAGCCATTTTACCAGGATAGGTCGCCAGATCCACAGAAGCCCTCTTACCCGGATCTGGCGACCAGATCCGCAAAAGCCCTCTTACCCGGGAAGGTCGCCAGATCCGCAAAAGCCCTCTTACCTGGGTAGGACGGTCGCCAGAGCAGCCAAAGCCCTCTTCCCCGGGTAGGTCGCTAGTTCCGCAAAAGCCCCGTTACCCGTGTAGGTCGCCAGATCCGCAAAAGCCCTCTTACCCGCCGGGTAGGTCGCCAGATCCGCAAAAGCCCTCTCACGCGGTTCTGGCAGCCAGATACGCAAAAGCCCTCTTACCCGGGTAGGTCGGCAGATACGCAAAAGCCCTCTTACCCGGGTAGGTCGCCAGATCAGCAAAAGACCTCTTACCCGGGGGTAGGTCGTCAGATTCGCAAAAGCCATCTTACGCGGTTCTGGTTGTCAGATCCGCAAAAGCCCTCTTACCCGGGGGTAGGTCGACAGATCCGCAAAAGCCCTCTTACCCGGGTAGGTCGCCAGATCCGCTAAAGCCCTCTTACCTGAGTAGGCGGTCGCCAGATCCACAAAAGCCCTCTTACTCGGGTAGGTCGCCAGATCCGCAAAAGCCCTCTTACCCGGGAAGGTCGCCAGATCCGCAAAAGCCCTCTTACCCGGGTAGGTCGCCAGATCCGCAAAAGCCCTCTTACACGGGCAGGTCACCAGATCGGCAAAAGCCCTCTTACCCGGGGGTAGGTCGTCAGATCCGCAAAAGCCATCTTACGCGGTTCTGGTTGCCAGATCCGCAAAAGCCCTCTTACCCGGGTAGGTCGACACATCCGCAAAAGCCCTCTTACCTGGGTAGGACGGTCGCCAGATCAGCCAAAGCCCTCTTACCCGGTTAGGTCGCTAGATCCGCAAAAGCCCTGTTACCCGGGTAGGTCGCCAGATCCGCAAAAGCCCTCTTACCCGTATATCGCGGCCAGATCCGCAAAAGCCCTCTTACCCGGGTAGGTCGCCAGATCCGCAAAAGCCCTCTTACCCGGGTAGGTCGCCAGATCCGCAAAAGCCCTCTTACCCGGGTAGGTCGCCAGATCCGCAAAAGCCCTCTTACCCGGGTAGGTCGCCAGATCCGCAAAAGCCCTCTTACCCGGGTTGGTCGCCAGATCCGCAGAAGCCCTCTTACCCCGGTAGGTCACCGGATCCGCAAAAGCCCTCTTACCCGGGTAGGTCGCCAGATCCGCAAAAGCCCTCTTACCGGGAAGGGCGCCAGATCCGCAAAAGCCCTCTTCCCTGGGTAGGGCGGTCGCCAGATCAGCCAAAGCCCTCTTACCCGGGTAGGTCGCTAGATCCACAAAAGCCCTCTTACCCGGGAAGTTCGCCAGATCTGCAAAAGCCCTCTTGCCCGGATCTGGTGGCCAGATCCGCACAAGCCCTCTTACCCGGGTAGGTCGCCTAATCCGCAAAAGCCCTCTTACCCGGGTAGGTCGCCAGATCCGCAAAAGCCCTCATACCCGGGTAGGTCGCCAGATCCGCAAAAGCCCTCTTACCCGGGTAGATCGCCAGAACCGCAAAAGCCCTCTTACGCGGATCTGGCGGCCAAATCCGTAAAAGCCGTCTTCCCCGGATCTGGCGGCCAGATCCACAAAAGCCCTCTTACCCAGGTAGGTCGCCGGATCCGCAAAAGCCCTTTTACCCGGGTAGGTCGCCAGATCCGCAAAAGCCCTCTTACCCGGGTAGCTCGCCAGATCCGCAAAAGCCCTCTTACCCGGAGAGGTCGCCAGATCCGCAAAAGCCCTCTTACACGGGCAGGTCACCAGATCGGCAAAAGCCCTCTTACCCGGGGGTAGGTCGTCAGATCCGCAAAAGCCATCTTACGCGGTTCTGGTTGCCAGATCCGCAAAAGCCCTCTTACCCGGGTAGGTCGACACATCCGCAAAAGCCCTCTTACCCGGGTACGTCCCCAGATCCGCAAAAGCCCTCTTACCTGAGTAGGTCAGTCGCCAGATCCACAAAAGCCCACTTACCCAGGTAGGTCGCCAGATCCACAAAAGCCCTCTTACACGGGGAGGTCGTCAGATCTGCAAAAGCTCTGTTACCCGGGTAGGTCGTCAGATCCGCAAAAGCCCTCTTATCCGGGAAGGTCGACAGATCCGCAAAAGCCATCTAACCCGGGTAGGTCGCCAGTTCCGCAAGAGCCCTCTTACCCGGGTAGGTCGCCAGATCCGCAAAAGCCCTCTTACGCGGATCTGGCGGCCAAATCCGTAAAAGCCGTCTTCCCCGGATCTGGCGGCCAGATCCACAAAAGCCCTCTTACCCAGGTAGGTCGCCGGATCCGCAAAAGCCCTCTTACCCGGGTAGGTCGCCAGATCCGCAAAAGCCATCTTACGCGGTTCTGGCGGCCAGATCCGCAAAAGCCCTCTTACCCGGAGAGGTCGCCAGATCTGCAAAGCCCTCTTACCCGGGTAGCTCGCCAGATCCGCAAAAGCCCTCTTACCCGGAGAGGTCGCCAGATCCGCAAATGCCCTCTTACACGGGCAGGTCACCAGATCGGCAAAAGCCCTCTTACCCGGGGGTAGGTCGTCAGATCCGCAAAAGCCATCTTACGCGGTTCTGGTTGCCAGATCCGCAAAAGCCCTCTTACCCGGGTAGGTCGACACATCCGCAAAAGCCCTCTTACCCGGGTACGTCCCCAGATCCGCAAAAGCCCTCTTACCTGAGTAGGTCAGTCGCCAGATCCACAAAAGCCCACTTACCCAGGTAGGTCGCCAGATCCACAAAAGCCCTCTTACACGGGGAGGTCGTCAGATCTGCAAAAGCTCTGTTACCCGGGTAGGTCGTCATATCCGCAAAAGCCCTCTCATCCGGGAAGGTCGCCAGATCCGCAAAAGCCATCTAACCCGGGTAGGTCGCCAGTTCCGCAAAAGCCCTTTTACCCGGATAGGTCGCCAGATCCACAAAAGCCCTCTTACCCGGATCTGGCGACCAGATCCACAAAAGCCCTCTTACCCGGGTAGGTCGCCAGATCCGCAAAAGCCCTCTTACCCGGGTAGGTCGCTAGATCCGCAAAAGCCATTTTACCAGGATAGGTCGCCAGATCCACAGAAGCCCTCTTACCCGGATCTGGCGACCAGATCCGCAAAAGCCCTCTTACCCAGGAAGGTCGCCAGATCCGCAAAAGCCCTCTTACCTGGGTAGGACGGTCGCCAGAGCAGCCAAAGCCCTCTTCCCCGGGTAGGTCGCTAGTTCCGCAAAAGCCCCGTTACCCGTGTAGGTCGCCAGATCCGCAAAAGCCCTCTTACCCGTATCTGGCGGCCAGATCCGCAAAAGCCCTCTTACCCGGGTAGGTCGCCAGATCCGCAAAAGCCCTCTTACCCGGGTAGGTCGCCAGATCCGCAAAAGCCCTCTTACCCGGGTAGGTCGCTAGATCCGCAAAAGCCATTTTACCAGGATAGGTCGCCAGATCCACAGAAGCCCTCTTACCCGGATCTGGCGACCAGATCCGCAAAAGCCCTCTTACCCAGGAAGGTCGCCAGATCCGCAAAAGCCCTCTTACCTGGGTAGGACGGTCGCCAGAGCAGCCAAAGCCCTCTTCCCCGGGTAGGTCGCTAGTTCCGCAAAAGCCCCGTTACCCGTGTAGGTCGCCAGATCCGCAAAAGCCCTCTTACCCGTATCTGGCGGCCAGATCCGCAAAAGCCCTCTTACCCGGGTAGGTCGCCAGATCCGCAAAAGCCCTCTTACCCGGGTAGGTCGCCAGATCCGCAAAAGCCCTCTTACCCGGGTAGGTCGCCAGATCCGCAAAAGCCCTCTTACCCGGGTAGGTCGCCAGATCCGCAGAAGCCCTCTTACCCCGGTAGGTCACCGGATCCGCAAAAGCCCTCTTACCCAGGTAGGTCGCCAGATCCGCAAAAGCCCTCTTACCGGGTAGGGCGCCAGATCCGCAAAAGCCCTCTTCCCTGGGTAGGTCGGTCGCCTGATCAGCCAAAGCCCTCTTACCCGGGTAGGTCGCTAGATCCACAAAAGCCCTCTTACCCGGGTAGGTCGCCTGATCCGCAAAAGCCCTCTTACCCGGGTAGGTCGCCAGATCCGCAAAAGCCCTCATACCCGGGTAGGTCGCCAGATCCGCAAAAGCCCTCTTACCCGGGTAGATCGCCAGAACCGCAAAAGCCCTCTTACGCGGATCTGGCGGCCAAATCCGTAAAAGCCGTCTTCCCCGGATCTGGCGGCCAGATCCACAAAAGCCCTCTTACCCAGGTAGGTCGCCGGATCCGCAAAAGCCCTCTTACCCGGGAAGGTCGCCAGATCCGCAAAAGCCATCTTACGCGGTTCTGGAGGCCAGATCCGCAAAAGCCCTCTTACCCAGAGAGGTCGCCAGATCTGCAAAGCCCTCTTACCCGGGTAGCTCGCCAGATCCGCAAAAGCCCTCTTACCCGGAGAGGTCGCCAGATCCGCAAAACCCTCTTCCCGGGTGGCTGGCCAGATCCGCAAAAGCCCTCTTTTCCGGGTAGGTCGCCAGATCCGCAAAAGCCCTCTTACCCGGGTAGGTCGTCAGATCCGCTAACGCCCTCTTACCCCGGGTAGGTCGCCAGATCCGCAAAAGCCCTCTTACCCGGGTAGGTCGCCAGATCCGCAAAAGCCCTCTTACCCGAATCTGGCGGCCAGATCCGCAATAGCCCTCTCACCCGGGTAGGTCGTCAGATCCGCAAAAGCCCACTTACGCGGTTCCTTCTGCCAGATCCGCAAAAGCCCTCTTACCCAGGTAGGTCGCCAGATCCGCAAAAGCCCTTTTACCCGGATAGGTCGCCAGATCAGCAAAAGCCCTCTTACCCGGATCTGGTCGCCAGATCCGTAAAAGCCCTCTTACCCGGGTAGGTCGCCAGATCCGCAAAAGCCCTCTTACTCGGATCTGGCGGCCAGATCCGCAAAAGCCCTCTTACCTGGGTAGGTCGTCAGATCCGCGAAAGCCCTCTTACCCAGATCTGGATGCCAGATCCGCAAAAGTCCTCTTACACGGGTAGGTCGCCAGATCCGCAAAAGCCCTTTTACCCGGATACGTCGCCAGATCCACAAAAGCCCTTTTACCCAGGTAGGTCGCCAGATCCGCAAAAGCCCCCTTACCCGGGTAGGTCGCCAGATCAGCAAAAGCCTTCTTACCCGGATCTGGCGGACAGATCCGCAAAAGCCCTCTTACCCGGGTAGGTCGCATGATCAGCAAAAGCCCCCTTGCCCTGGTAGGTCGCCAGATCCGCAAAAACCCTCTTACCAGGGTTGGTCGCCAGATCAGCTAACGCCCTCTTACCCGGGTAGGTCCCCAGATCCGCAAAAGCCCACTTACGCGGTTCTGGCGGCCAGATCCGCAAAAGCCCTCTTACCCGGGTAGGTCCCCAGATCCGAAAAAGCCCTCTTACCCGGATCTGGCGGCCAGATCCGCAAAAGCCCTCTTACCCGGGAAGGTCGCCAGATCCGCAAAAGCCCTCATACCCGGGTAGGTAGCCAGATGCGCAAAAGCCCTCTTACCCGGGTAGGTCGCCAGATCTGCAAAAGTCCTCTTACCAGGATCTGGCGGCAAGATCCGCAAAAGCCCTCTTACCCGGGTAGGTCGCCAGATCCGCAAAAGCCCTCTTACGCGGTACTGGCGGCCAGATGCGCAAAAGCCCTCTTACCCGGAGAGGTCGGCAGATCCGCAAAAGCCCTTTTACCCGGATAGGTCGCCAGATCCACAAAAGCCCTCTTACCCGGATCTGGCGACCAGATCCGCAAAAGCCCTCTTACCCGGGTAGGTCGCCAGATCCGCAAAAGCCCTTTTACCCGGATACGTCGCCAGATCCACAAAAACCCTTTTACCCGGGTAGGTCGCCAGATAGCCAAAAGCCCTCTTACCCGGATCTGGCGACCAGATCCGCAAAAGCCCTCTTACCCGGGTAGGTCGCCAGATCCGCAAAAGCCCTCTTACCCGGGTAGGTCGCCAGATCAGCAAAAGCCTTCTTACCCGGATCTGGCGGACAGATCCACAAAAGCCCTCTTACCCGGGGTAGGTCACATGATCAGCAAAAGCCCCCTTACCCTGGTATGTCGCCAGATCCGCAAAAACCCTCTTACCAGGGTAGGTCGCCAGATCAGCTAACGCCCTCTTACCCGGGTAGGTCCCCAGATCCGCAAAAGCCCACTTACGCGGTTCTGGCGGCCAGATCCGCAAAAGCCCTCTTACCCGGGTACGTCGCCATATCCGCAAAAGCCCTCTTACCCGGGTAGATTTCCAGAACCGCAAAAGCCCTCTTACGCGGATCTGGCGGCCAAATCCGCAAAAGTCCTCTTACCCGGAACTGGCGGCCAGATCCACAAAAGCCCTCTTACCCGGGAAGGTCGCCAGATCCGCAAAAGCCCTCATACCCGGGTAGGTAGCCAGATGCGCAAAAGCCCTCTTACCTGGATCTTGCGGCCAGATCCGCAAAAGCCCTCTTACCCGGGTAGGTCGCCAGATCCGCAAAAGCCCTCTTACCCGGATCTGGCGGCCAGATCCGCAAAAGCCCTCTTACGCGGTACTGGCGGCCAGATGCGCAAAAGCCCTCTTACCCGGAGAGGTCGGCAGATCCGCAAAGCCTTCTTACCCGGGTAGGTCGCCAGATCCGCAAAAGCCCTCTTACCCGGGTAGGTCGCCAGATCCGCAAAATCCCTCTTACCCGGGCAGGTCGCCAGATCCGCAAAAGCCCTCTTAACCGGGGAGGTCGACAGATCAGCAAAAGCCGTCTTACCCGGGTAATTCGCCAGATCCACAAAAGCCCTTTTACCCGGATAGGTCGCCAGATCCACAAAAGCCCTCTTACCCGGATCTGGCGACCAGATCCGCAAAAGCCCTCTTACCCGGGTACGTCGCCAGATCCGTAAAAGCCCTCTTACCCGGACCTGGCGGCCAGATCCGCAAAAGCCCTCTTACCCGGGTAGGTCGCCAGATCCGCAAAAGCCCTCTTACCCGGGTAGGTCGCCAGTTCCGCAAAAGCCCTCTTACCCGGGTAGGTCGCCAGATCCGCAAAAGCCCTCTTACCCGGACCTGGCGGCCAGATCCGCAAAAGCCCTCTTACCCAGGTAGGTCGTCAGATCCGTAAAAGCCCTCTTACCCAAGTAGGTCGCCAGATCCGCAAAAGCTCTCTTACCCGGGTAGGTCGACAGATCCGCAAGAGCCCTCTTACACGGGTAGGTTGGCAGATCCACAAAAGCCCTCTTACCCGGATCTGGCGACCAGATCTGCAAAAGCCCTCTTCCCCGGGTAGGTCGCCAGGTCCGCAAAAGCCCTCTTACCCGGGTAGGCCGCCAGATCTGCAAAAGCCCTCTTACCCGGGTAGGTCGCCAGATCCGCAAAAGCCCTCTTACTCTGGTAGATCGCCAGACCCGCAAAAGTGCTCTTACCCGGGTAGGTTGTCAGATCCGCAAAAGCCCTCTTACCCGGGTAGGTCGCCAGATCCGCAAAAGCCCTCTTACCCGGGGTAGGTCGCCAGATCCGCAAAAGCCCTCTTACCCGGGTACATCCCAGATCAGCAAAAGCCCTCTTACCCGGGTAGGTCGCCAGATCCGCAAAAGCACACTTACCTGGGTAGGTCGGTCGCCAGATCAGCCAAAGCCCTCTTACCCAGGGAGGTAGCCAGATCCGCAAAAGCTCTCTTACCCGGGTAGGTCGCCAGATCCGCAAAAGCCCTCTTACCCGGATCTGGCGGCCAGATCCGCAAAAGCCCTCTTACCCAGGTAGGTCGTCAGATCCGTAAAAGCCCTCTTACACAAGTAGGTCGCAAGATCCGCAAAAGCTCTCTTACCCGGTAGGTCGACAGATCCGCAAGAGCCCTCTTACACGACGGGTAGGTCGCCAGATCCACAAAAGCCCTCTTACCCGGATCTGGCGACCAGATCTGCAAAAGCTCTCTTCCCCGGGTAGGTCGCCAGGTCCGCAAAAGCCCTCTTACCCGGGTAGGCTGCCAGATCCGCAAAAGCCCTCTTACCCAGGTAGGTCGCCAGATCCACAAAAGCCCTCTTACCCGGGTAGGTCGTCAGATCCGCAAAAGCCCTATTACCCGCAGAGTTCGCCAGACCCGCAAATCCCTCTTACCCGGGTAGGTCGCCAGATCCGCAAAGGCCCTCTTACCCGGGTAGGTCGGTCGCCAGATCAGCCAAAGTCCTCTTACCCAGGGAGGTCGCCAGATCCGCAAAAGCCCTCTTACCCGGGTAGGTCGCCAGATCCGCAAAAGCCTTCTTACGCGGTTCTGGCGGCCAGATCCGCAAAAGCCCTCTTAACCGGAGAGGTCGCCAGATCCGCAAAGCCCTCTTACCCGGGTAGGTCGCCAGATCCGCATAAGGCCTCTTTCCTCGGTAAGTCGGTTGCCAAATAAGCCAAAGCCCTCTTACCAGAATAGGTCGACAGATCCGCAAGAGCCCTCTTACACAGGTAGGTTGGCAGCTACGCAAAAGCCCTTTTACCCGGACCTGGCGGCCAGATCCGTAAAAGCCCTCTTACCCGGGTAGGTCGACATATCCGCAAGAGCCCTCTTACACGGGTAGGTTGCCAGAACCGCAAAAGCCCTCTTACCCGGATCTGGTGGCCTGATCCGCAAAAGCCCTCTTAACCAGGTAGGTCGCCAGATACGCAAAAGCCCTCTTACCCGGGTAGGTCGCCAGATCCGCAAAAGCCCTTTTACCCGGATCTGGCGACCAGATCTGCAAAAGCCCTCTTACCCGGGTAGGTGGCCAGATCCGTGAAAGCCCTCTTACCCTGGTAGGTCGCCAGATACGCAAAAGCGCTCTTACCCGGTTAGGTCGTCAGATCCGCAAAAGCCCTCTTACCCGGGTAGGCCACCAGATCCGCAAATCCCTCTTACCCGGGTAGGTCGCCAGATCAGCCAAAGCCCTCTTACCCGGGTAGGCCACCAGATCCGCAAAAGCCCTCTTATCCGGGGGTAGGTCGCCAGATCCGCAAAAGCCCTCTCACCCGGAACTGGCGGCCAGATCCGCAAAAGCCCTCTTACCCGGGTAGGTCGCCAGATCAGCAAAAAGCTCTCTTACCCGGGTAGGTCGCCAGATCCGCAAAAGCCCAATTACGCGGTTCTGGCGGCCAGATCCGCAAAAGCCCTCTTACCCGGGTAGGTCGCCATATCCGCAAAAGCCCTCTTACCTGGATCTTGCGGCCAGATCCGCAAAAGCCCTCTTACCTGGGTAGGTCGTCAGATCCGCAAAAGCCCTCTTACCCGGATCTGGTGGCCAGATCCGCATAAGCCGTCTAAGCCGGGCAGGACGTCAGATCCGCAAAAGCCCACTTACGCGGTTCTGGCTGCCAGATCCGCAAAAGCCCTCTTACCATGGTAGGTCGCCAGATCCGCAAGAGCCCTCTTACCCGGCCGGATAGGTAGCCAGATCCGCAAAAGCCCTCTTACCCGGGTAGGTCGCCAGATCCGCAAAAGCCCTCTTACCCGGGTCCGACGGCCAGATCCGCAAAAGCCATCTTACCCGGGTAGGTAGCCAGATCCGCAAAAGCCCTCTTACCCAGGTAGGTCGCCAGATCCGCAAAGCCCTCTTAACCGGGGAGATCGACAGATCCGCAAAAGCCCTTTTACCTGGGTAGGTCGGTCGCCAAATAAGCCAAAGCCCTCTTACCAGGGTAGGTCGCCAGATCCGCAAGAGCCCTCTTACACGGGTAGGTTGGCAGTTCCGCAAAAGCCCTCTTACCCGGACCTGGCGACCAGATCCGCAAAAGGCCACTTACCCGGGTAGGTCGCCCGATCCGCAAAAGCCCTCTTACCCGGGTAGGTCGTAGATCCGTAAAAGCCCTCTTACCCGGCCGGGTAGGTCGACAGATCCGCAAGAGCCCTCTTACCCGGCCGGGTAGGTCGACAGATCCGCAAGAGCCCTCTTACACGGGTAGGTTGCCAAATCCGCAAAAGCCCTCTTACCCGGATCTGGCGGCTTGATCCGCAAAAGCCCTCTTACCCGGGCAGGTCGCCAGGTCCGCAAAAGCCCTTTTACCCGGATAGATCGCCAGATCCACAAAAGCCCTCTTACCCGGATCTGGCGACCAGATCTGCAAAAGCTCTCTTCCCAGGGTATGTCGCTAGATCCGCAAATGCCCTCTTACCCCCGGGTAGATCGCCAGATCCGCAAAAGCCCTCTTAACCGGCCGGGTAGATCGTCAGTTCCGCAAAAGCCCTCTTACCCGGAGAGGTCGCCAGATCCGCAAATCCCTCTTACCCGGGTAGGTCGCCAGATCTGCAAAAGCCAATTACCTGGGTAGGTTGGTCGCCAGATCAGCCAAAGCCCTCTTACCCGGATCTGGCGGCCAGATCCGCAAAAGCCCGCTTACCCGGGTAGGTCGCCAGATCCGCAAAAGCCCTCTTACCCGGATCTGGCGGCCAGATCCGCAAAAGCTCTCTTACCCGGGTAGGTCGCCAGATCCACAAAAGCCCTCTTACCCGGATCTGGCGACCAGTTCCGCAAAAGCCCTCTTACCCGGAGAAGTTGCCAGATCCGCAAAGCCCTCTTGTCCGGGTAGGTCGACAGATCCGCAAAAGCCCTCTTACCCGGGTAGGTGACCAGATCCGCAAAAGCCCTCTTACCCGGGTAGGTCGCCAGATCCGCAAAACCCTCTTACCCGGGGAGGTCGCCAGAAACGCAATAGCCCTCTTACCTGGGTAGTAAGGTCGCCAAATCAGCCAAAGCCCTCTTACCCGGGTAGGTCGCCAGATCCGCAAGAGCCCTCTTACCCGGGTAGGTCGCCAGATCCGCATAAGGCCTCTTTCCTCGGTAAGTCGGTTGCCAAATAAGCCAAAGCCCTCTTACCAGAATAGGTCGACAGATCCGCAAGAGCCCTCTTACACAGGTAGGTTGGCAGCTACGCAAAAGCCCTTTTACCCGGACCTGGCGGCCAGATCCGTAAAAGCCCTCTTACCCGGGTAGGTCGACATATCCGCAAGAGCCCTCTTACACGGGTAGGTTGCCAGAACCGCAAAAGCCCTCTTACCCGGATCTGGTGGCCTGATCCGCAAAAGCCCTCTTAACCAGGTAGGTCGCCAGATACGCAAAAGCCCTCTTACCCGGGTAGGTCGCCAGATCCGCAAAAGCCCTTTTACCCGGATCTGGCGACCAGATCTGCAAAAGCCCTCTTACCCGGGTAGGTGGCCAGATCCGTGAAAGCCCTCTTACCCTGGTAGGTCGCCAGATACGCAAAAGCGCTCTTACCCGGTTAGGTCGTCAGATCCGCAAAAGCCCTCTTACCCGGGTAGGCCACCAGATCCGCAAATCCCTCTTACCCGGGTAGGTCGCCAGATCAGCCAAAGCCCTCTTACCCGGGTAGGCCACCAGATCCGCAAAAGCCCTCTTATCCGGGGGTAGGTCGCCAGATCCGCAAAAGCCCTCTCACCCGGAACTGGCGGCCAGATCCGCAAAAGCCCTCTTACCCGGGTAGGTCGCCAGATCAGCAAAAAGCTCTCTTACCCGGGTAGGTCGCCAGATCCGCAAAAGCCCAATTACGTGGTTCTGGCGGCCAGATCCGCAAAAGCCCTCTTACCCGGGTAGGTCGCCATATCCGCAAAAGCCCTCTTACCTGGATCTTGCGGCCAGATCCGCAAAAGCCCTCTTACCTGGGTAGGTCGTCAGATCCGCAAAAGCCCTCTTACCCGGATCTGGTGGCCAGATCCGCATAAGCCGTCTAAGCCGGGCAGGACGTCAGATCCGCAAAAGCCCACTTACGCGGTTCTGGCTGCCAGATCCGCAAAAGCCCTCTTACCATGGTAGGTCGCCAGATCCGCAAGAGCCCTCTTACCCGGGTAGGTAGCCAGATCCGCAAAAGCCCTCTTACCCGGGTAGGTCGCCAGATCCGCAAAAGCCCTCTTACCCGGGTCCGACGGCCAGATCCGCAAAAGCCATCTTACCCGGGTAGGTAGCCAGATCCGCAAAAGCCCTCTTACCCAGGTAGGTCGCCAGATCCGCAAAGCCCTCTTAACCGGGGAGATCGACAGATCCGCAAAAGCCCTTTTACCTGGGTAGGTCGGTCGCCAAATAAGCCAAAGCCCTCTTACCAGGGTAGGTCGCCAGATCCGCAAGAGCCCTCTTACACGGGTAGGTTGGCAGTTCCGCAAAAGCCCTCTTACCCGGACCTGGCGACCAGATCCACAAAAGGCCACTTACCCGGGTAGGTCGCCCGATCCGCAAAAGCCCTCTTACCCGGGTAGGTCGTAGATCCGTAAAAGCCCTCTTACCCGGCCGGGTAGGTCGACAGATCCGCAAGAGCCCTCTTACCCGGCCGGGTAGGTCGACAGATCCGCAAGAGCCCTCTTACACGGGTAGGTTGCCAAATCCGCAAAAGCCCTCTTACCCGGATCTGGCGGCTTGATCCGCAAAAGCCCTCTTACCCGGGCAGGTCGCCAGGTCCGCAAAAGCCCTTTTACCCGGATAGATCGCCAGATCCACAAAAGCCCTCTTACCCGGATCTGGCGACCAGATCTGCAAAAGCTCTCTTCCCAGGGTATGTCGCTAGATCCGCAAATGCCCTCTTACCCCCGGGTAGATCGCCAGATCCGCAAAAGCCCTCTTAACCGGCCGGGTAGGTCGTCAGTTCCGCAAAAGCCCTCTTACCCGGAGAGGTCGCCAGATCCGCAAATCCCTCTTACCCGGGTAGGTCGCCAGATCTGCAAAAGCCAATTACCTGGGTAGGTTGGTCGCCAGATCAGCCAAAGCCCTCTTACCCGGATCTGGCGGCCAGATCCGCAAAAGCTCTCTTACCCGGGTAGGTCGCCAGATCCACAAAAGCCCTCTTACCCGGATCTGGCGACCAGTTCCGCAAAAGCCCTCTTACCCGGAGAAGTTGCCAGATCCGCAAAGCCCTCTTGTCCGGGTAGGTCGACAGATCCGCAAAAGCCCTCTTACCCGGGTAGGTCGCCAGATCCGCTAACGCCTTCTTACCCGGCAGAGTAGGTCGCCAGATCCGCAAAACCCTCTTACCCGGGTAGGTCGCCAGAAACGCAATAGCCCTCTTACCTGGGTAGTAAGGTCGCCAAATCAGCCAAAGCCCTCTTACCCGGGTAGGTCGCCAGATCCGCAAGAGCCCTCTTACCCGGGCAGGTCGCCAGATCCGCAAAAGCCCTCTTACCCGGAGAGGTCGCCAGATCCGCAAAGCCGTCTTGTCCGGGTAGGTCGCCAGATCCGCAAAAGCCCTCTTACCCGGGAAGATCGCCAGATCCGCAAAAGCCCTCTTACCCGGGTAGGTCGCCAGATCCGCAAAGCCCTCTTAACCGGGGAGGTCGATAGATCCGCAAAAGCCCTCTTACACGGGTAGGTTGGCAGATCCGCAAAAGCCCTCTCACCCGGATCTGGCGGCCAGATCCGCAAAAGCCCTCTTACCCGGGCAGGTCGCCAGATACGCAAAAGCCCTCTTACCAGGGTAGGTCGCCAGATCCGCAAGAGCCCTCTTACACGGGTAGGTTGGCAGATCCGCAAAAGCCCTCTCACCCGGATCTGGCGGCCAGATCCGCAAAAGCCCTCTTACCCGGGCAGGTCGCCAGATACGCAAATGCCCTCTTACCCTGGTAGGTCGTCAGATCCGTAAAAGCGCTCTTACCCGGCCGGGTAGGTCGTCAGTTCCGCAAAAGCCCTCTTACCTGGAGAGGTCGCCAGATCCGCAAATCCCTCTTACCCGGGTAGGTCGCCAGATCCGCAAATGCCCTCTTACCCGGGTAGGTCGCCAGATCCGCAAAAGCCCTCTTACCCGGGTACGTCCCAGATCCGCAAAAGCCCTCTTACCCGGGTAGGTCGCCAGATCCGCAAAAGCCCACTTACCTGGGTAGGTTGGTCGCCAGATCAGCTAAAGCCCTCTTACCCGGGTAGGTTGCCAGATCCGCAAAAGCCCTCTTCCCCGGATCTGGCGTCCATATCCGCAAAAGCCCGCTTACCCGGGTAGGTCGCCAGATCCGCAAAAGCCCTCTTACCCGGATCTGGTGGCCAGATCCGCAAAAGCCCTCTTACCCGGGTAGGTCGCCAGATCCGCAAAAGCCCTCTTTCCCGGAGATGTTGCCAGATCCGCAAAGTCCTCTTGTCCGGGTAGGTCGACAGATCCGCAAAAGCCCTCTTACCCGGGTAGGTCGCCAGATCCGCAAAAGCCCTCTTACCCGCCGGGTAGGTCACCAGATCCGCAAGAGCCCTCTTACCCGGGTAGGTCGCCAGATCCGCAAAAGCCCTCTTACCCGGATCTGGCGGCCAGATCCGCAAAAGCCCTCTTACCCGTGTAGGTCGCCAGATCCGCAAGAGCCCTCTTACCCGGATGGGTCGCCAGATCCGCAAATGTCCTCTTACCCGTGTGGGTCGCCAGATCCGCAAAAGCCCTCTTACCCGGGGTAGGTCGCCAGATCAGCAAAAGTCCTCTTACCCGGATCTGGCGGACAGATCCGCAAAAGCCCTCTTACCCGGGTAGATCGCCAGATCAGCCAAAGCCCTCTTACCCTCTTACTAAGTGGATGCATTAGTAATAATCTTTCAAAACTCTTTAGATTCTGGATTAGTTCCAGAGGATTGGCGGGTAGCAAACGTAACCCCACTTTTTAAGAAGGGAGGGAGAGAGAAAACGGGGAATTACAGACCAGTTAGTCTAACATCGGTAGTGGGGAAACTGCTAGTGTCAGTTATTAAAGATGGGATAGCAGCACATTTGGAAAGTGGTGAAATCATTGGACAAAGTCAGCATGGATTAACGAAAGGTAAATCATGTCTGACGAATCTTATAGAATTTTTCGAGGATGTAACTAGTAGCATGGATAGGGGAGAACCAGTGGATGTGGTGTTCAGGCATTTGTATAAATCTATTTGCATATAAACAAAAGGACCCCAGGCTTGGAGTTGAGCAACAGGCCACACTCTGGGAATTTTACCCATGTTATACTTTTGGCATGCCATACACTTACAGTAACTCTTATCAGTAAAGCAGCAAAACCCAGCCCTTACCAGGAACTCCATCAGCAACATCAGCTTAGTTGCTTAGGGGCTCTGGTGAGATCACATCTAGAGTATTGCGTACAGTTTTGGTCTCCTAATTTGAGGAAGGACATCCTTGTGATTGAGGCAGTGCAGCGTAGGTTCACGAGATTGATCCCTGGGATGGCGGGACTGTCATATGAGGAAAGATTGAAAAGACTAGGCTTCTATTCACCGGAGTTTAGAAGGATGAGGGTGGATCTTATAGAAACATATAAAATTATAAAGGGCTGGACTGGATGCAGGAAAACTGTTCCCAATGTTTTGCTACTAGTTACATCCCAATTAGTATACAAACTTAAAGCACAAGGCATTGGAGGTTCAGTATTGATGTGGATAGAGAACTGGCTGGCAAACAGGAAGCAAAGAGTAGGAGTAAACGGGTCATTTTCACAATGGCAGGCAGTGACTAGTGGAGTACCCCAAGGCTCAGTACTGGGACCCCAGCTATTTACAATATATATTAATGATCTCGATGAGGGAATTGAAGGCAATATCTCCAAGTTTGCGGATGACTCTGAGCTGGGGGGCAGTGTTAGCTGTGAGGAGGATGCTAGGAGACTGCAGGGTGACTTGGATAGGCTGGGTAAGTGGGCAAATGTTTGGCAGATGCAGTATAATGTGGATAAATGTGAGGTTATCCATTTTGGTGGCAAAAACAGGAAAGCAGACTATTATCTAAATGGTGGCCGACTGGGAAAGGGGGAGATGCAGCGAGACCTGGGTGTCATGGTACACCAGTCATTGAAGGTAGGCATGCAGGTGCAGCAGGCAGTAAAGAAAGCGAATGGTATGTTTGCTTTCATTGCAAAAGGATTTGAGTATAGGAGCAGAGAGGTTCTACTGCAGTTGTACAGGGTCTTGGTGAGACCACACCTAGAGTATTGCGAACAGTTTTGGTCTCCAAATCTGAGGAAGGACATTATTGCCATAGAGGGAGTGCAGAGACGGTTCACCAGACTGATTCCTGGGATGTCAGGACTGTCTTATGAAGAAAGACTGGATAGACTTGGTTTATACTCTCTAGAATTTAGAAGATTGAGAGGGGATCTTATAGAAACTTATAAAATTCTTAAGGGGTTGGACAGGCTAGATGCAGGAAGATTGTTCCCGATGTTAGGGAAGTCCAGGACAAGGGGTCACAGCTTAAGGATAAAGGGGAAATCCTTTAAAACCGAGATGAGAAGAACTTTTTTCACGCAGAGAGTGGTGAATCTCTGGAACTCTCTGCCACAGAGGGTAGTTGAGGCCACTTCATTGGCTATATTTAAGAGGGAGTTAGATGTGGCCCTTGTGGCTAAGGGGATCAGGGGGTATGGAGAGAAGGCAGGTACGGGATACTGAGTTGGATGATCAGCCATGATCATATTGAATGGCGGTGCAGGCTCGAAGGGCCGAATGGCGTACTCCTGCACCTAATTTCTATGTTTCTATGTCTATGTTGGGCAAGTCCAGAACCAGGAGCCACAGGCTTAGAATAAAGGGGAGACCATATAAGGCTGAGGTGAGAAAAAACGTTTTCACGGAGAGATTTGTGAATTTGTGGAATTCCCTGCCACGGAGGGCAGTGGAGGCCAAATCACTGCATGGATTTAAGAGAGAGTTAGATAGAGCTCTAGGGGCTAGTGGAGTCAAGGGATATGAGGAGAAGGCAGACACGGGTTATTGATTGGGGACGATCAGCCATGATCACAATGAACGAATGGCCTCCTCCTGCACCCATTTTCTATGTTTCTAACTGTGGGAACCATAAGATCACTTGGCAATTGAAAACATTTTGCATTTATCCATAAAAATGGGCGCTCAGAAACATCGGCACCACTTGTATTGGTTTTATATCATTAATAGAGGGCACTGGGGGAATCACAATTTCCCAGACACTGGGGGATAACTGTTTTAATTTTGAGGGTGGCTGCTGCTTGGGCTGCTACATCAGCTCGGGCATTGCCTAAAGAGATGTCAACCTGACCTTTTTTTTAGTGTGTGCGGAACATTTCACTACTGCATCAGCTGTGGGCAATTGAATCACTTTCAACAGTTTACGGTTCATTATCTCGTGTCTTATAGGGGTACCATACCGGAATATGTAAAATATCCACGGGCTTCCCATCATTTGCCAAAATCATGGACAACTCCAAAGGCATAGCGGTAAACTATGTAAATGTAAACAGTTAGATTTGGCGAGAATACATGCACGGGTGAGGACAAAGAGATCAGCAAGTTGAGCAGAGCATGTGGAGGGCAATGCTACTGATTCAAATGTGGAGCTGGAGGTTGATATTACATTGCCCGTTTGAAGGGAACCAGCAGTCAGGCGCTCTGGTAGAGGGTCCATCAACGTAAAATTCATATTCTGGATTTGTGCGCGGATGATCTACAAGGTCCATTCAAGGTGTGGTTGTGAGTCTAGTAACAAGTTTGCAGTCATGTGGTTCACCATCTTGCTTAGTGGGAAGTAGAGGGGATCAGTGTGGCACAGCACACAATGTTGTTAGTGTAAACATTGGAAATATAGAAAATAGGTGCAGGAGTAGAGGCCATTGGGCCCTTCGAGCCTGCACCGCCATTAAATATGATCATGGCTGATCATCCAACTCCGTATCCTGTACCTGCGTTCTCTCCATACCCCCTGGATCCCTTGAGCCACAAGGGCCACATCTAACTACCTCTCAAATGTAGCCAATGAACTAGCCGCAACTACATTCTGTGGCAGAGAATTCCAGAGATTCACCACTCTCTGTGTGAAAAATGTTTTTCTCATCTCAGTCCTAAAAGATTTCCCCTTTATCCTTAAACTGTGACCCCTTGTGCTGTACTTCCCCAACATCGGGAACAATCTTCGTGCATTTAGCCAGTCCAACCCCTTAAGAATTTTGTAAGTTTCTATAAGACTACAAATGTAGGTCCCTTGCAGTCAGAAACAGGTGAGTTGATCATGGGGAACAAGGATATGGCGGACCAATTGAATAACTACTTTGGTTCCGTCTTCACTAAGGAAGACATAAATAATTTGCCGGAAATAGCAGGGGACCGCGGGTCAAAGGACTTGGAGGAATTGAGTGAAATCCAGGTTAGCCGGGAAGTGGTGTTAGGTAAATTGAATGGATTAAAGTCCTATAAATTCCTAGGGCCAGATAGGCTGCATCCCAGAGTACTTAAGGAAGTAGCTCCAGAAATAGTGGGTGCATTAGTAATAATCTTTCAAAACTCTTTAGATTCTGGAGTAGTTCCTGAGGATTGGCGGGTAGCAAACATAACCCCACTTTTTAAGAAGCGAGGGAGAGAGAAAACGGGGAATTACAGACCAGTTAGACTAACATCGGTAGTGGGGAAACTGCTAGAGTCAGTTATTAAAGATGGGATAGCAGCACATTTGGAAAGCGGTGAAATCATTGGACAAAGTCAGCATGGATTTACGAAAGGTAAATCATGTCTGTTGAATCTTATAGAATTTTCCGAGGATGTAACTAGTAGCATGGATAGGGGAGAACCAGTGGATGTGGTGTATCTGGACTTCCAGAAGGCTTTCGACAAGGTCCCACATAAGAGATTAGTATACAAACTTAAAGCACATGGCATTGGGGGTTCAGTATTGATGTGGATAGAGAACTGGCTGGCAAACAGGAAACAAAGAGTAGGAGCAAACGGGTCCTTTTCACAATGGCAGGCAGTGACTAGTGGGGTACCGCAAGGCTCAGTGCTGGGACCCCAGCTATTTACAATATATATTAATGATCTGGATGAGGGAATTGAAGGCAATATCTCCAATTTTGTGGATTACACTAAGCTGGGGGGCAGTGATAGCTGTGAGGAGGATGCTAGGAGACTGCAAGGTGACTTGGATAGGCTGGGTGAGTGGGCAAATGTTTGGCAGATGCAGTATAAAATGTGGATAAATGTGAGGTTATCCATTTTGGTGGCAAAAACAGGAAAGCAGACTATTATCTAAATGGTGGCCGACTAGGAAAAGGGGAGATGCAGCGAGACCTGTGTGCCATGGTACACCAGTCATTGAAAGTAGGCATGCAGGTGCAGCAGGCAGTGAAGAAATTGAATGGTATGTTAGCTTTCATAGCAAAAGGATTTGAGTATAGGAGCAGGGAGGTTCTACTGCAGTTGTACAGGGTATTGGTGAGACCACACCTGGAGTATCGCGTACAGTTTTGGTCTCCAAATCTGAGGAAGGACATTATTGCCATAGAGGGAGTGCAGAGAAGGTTCACCAGACTGATTCCTGGGATTTCAGGACTGTCTTATGAAGAAAGACTGGATAGACTTGGTTTATACTCTCTAGAATTTAGGAGATTGAGAGGGGATCTTATAGACACTTACAACATTCTTAAGGGGTTGGACAGGCTAGATGCAGGAAGATTGCTCCCGATGTTGGGGAAGTCCAGGACAAGGGGTCACAGCTTAAGGATAAGGGGGAAATCCTTTAAAACTGAGGTGAAAATAACTTTTTTCACACAGAGAATGATGAATCTCTGGAACTCTCTGCCACAGAGGGTAGTTGAGGCCAGTTCATTGGCTATATTTAAGAGGGAGTTAGATGTGGCCCTTGTGGCTAAGGGGATCAGAGGGTATGGAGAGAAGGCAGGTACGGAATACTGAGTTGGATGATCAGCCATGATCATATTGAATGGCGGTGCAGGCTCGAAGGGCCGAATGGCCTACTCCTGCACCTAATTTCTATGTTTCTGTGTTTCTATGTTTCTCTGTACTCCCTCTATGGCAATTAGGATGATGTCCCTGGTTAGTTTGGAGACCCCTGGTGTAAACATTGGGATGGTGCCCTGGTTAGTTTGGAGACCCCTGGTGTAAACATTGGGATGATGTCCCTGGTTAGTTTGGAGACCCCTAGTGTAAACATTGGGACGATGTCCCTGGTTAGTTTGAAGACCCCTGGTGTAAACATTGGGATGGTGTCCCTGGTTAGTGTTTGAAGAGTCACTGTACGGACAGTTTATAACCCAGTTTCCATATTGACCACAATGAAAACAAGTTAATCTTACTTGTCCCCCTCCCTCCCACTGACCCTGACTCTTCCCCTTCCCCTTCCAAACATTCTTCACTTCGGGGCTTTAGGACCCACATGGTAAGATTTCTCTATGTCCTGGTTTCTCATTAACCCTCTCAGATTTGGGTGTACCTAGTTCTGGGGGATTAGAGTTGAATATGCCTCTCCTGAGTTTGATCACCAGCGGGTGGTACCCTGTGGTCTGTTGTCCTGGTGCATGAGTTAACTTGGCTGACAGAGCACTTTTGGCTGTATTAATGGCGCTGTAGCTGAGTCCTTCATTGTGGTGAAGACCTGCCAGGAATTCCAGTACAGGTTTTGTTGTAGTTGAATATGTAGTTCCTGTATTTGAAGTATCTTCCCACTTCTTGATGTTCGCCAAGTATGGTTCCCTTGTGGATATGCGATGGGATGCTGTCATCGTGTCAATAGTGCTGTCTGACAAATCCAGGCCCAGCAGTGGTCTTTCCAATTCTGCAACCCAGGCCCAGCAGTGGTCTTTCCAATTCTGCAACCCAGGCCCAGCAGTGGTCTTTTCAAAATCTGCAACCCAATAGTTTAATTTATCGTGGCATGGGTGGCTTATGCCTGATACTGGGTGAATTAATAAGTCTGGGCTAATGGGAAAAGTCATTGGGGTTTTAATGACCATGTCGAGGACCACTGGGAACCATGGCTGTGTAGGTTAGTCGGGTGCGATCAAAATACCTGAAGCAGAGTCCATCTGTATTTTGCGTAGTACCCGACTGATGAGGCCCTAGTACCTGACTGAATGAGGTAGAAAAGGGGAGAACTTGGAGATTAGATTCCCCCCCCCCCCCCCCCCAGTTCAGCGGTAATGTATCCATTGCCGCTACCTCAAGGTCTGGTTCCATGCGACATACATCGGTATGTGGTGATTCAAATGGAATACAAGGAAATCGATATCTGGTGTTCCATATTGCCTTGTAATTTCAGCAAATACTTTGGTTTAATATGTCTGTTACTGTATTTAGCTCACCTGGCAGGTAAGTTGCTGATGGTCAAATACAGACCAGAAAATCTTAGCAAAGACTTTAGCAAGAAGAGTAAGCAAATATATTAGTAAATTGATAAACCCTGATCAAACGGGGTTTATACCCAAAAGATACTCATTTAATAATTTGAGGCGCCTGTTTAATATAATGTACTTACATAAAGTAGAGGAAGAAGATATATCAATTATTTATTCGGAAGCAGAGAAAGCATTTGATCAGGTAGAGTGGCAATACATATAAAGTACTGCAAAAATTTAACATGGGAGAGAATTTTATAACATGGGTAAACTTTTTTTTTTGTTTTTGTTTTTGTTTTTGTTTATTTTATTAGAAGTTAATACAGCACAAAACAGTACAGTGGAACCTGATTTTAGGTGCCAACTATGTAATACCGTAATCCATTCTATGTACAACCTCTAGTTTTATGTTATGAGAAGGAAGTAAGCAAGACAAGAAAAAGAAAACAATAGAAAGAGGAAAAAGTGGAAAAATAGATGGTAGAGATTAGAAAAACGTGAATTGTGTATATACAAAAATAAAAAAGGAAGAGAGAAAGTGGAAAGTAGAAATAGAAAAGAAGGCCCCTTAAAAGAGAATTTTTCAAATCTGTATTCGGAGATGTAGATCTATCCGCGTCATGAACTGAAATCAGCAATCTTTACGGTACCGCTGCATCACATGATTCCAAAAAGTCGATGAAAGGAGACCAACTCCTTAAGAATTGGTCATATTTATCTATTAGTCGGAGTCTCATTTCTTCAAGGTGTGCTATGTCCATCATATTCCTAATCCACATTTTAACAGTTGGTGTGGTTGTATTTTTCCAAAATTTAAGTATCAATTTCTTTCCAATTATTAACCCATAATTAAAAAAAAACATTTTGATCTTTATTTAAATTGGTATCTTCTCCTATTATTCCAAATATAATCCATTCCGTTTTGGGTTCTATTCTTGACTTGAAAAGCTTTGTAAATATATCAAATATATCACTCCAAAATGTATTCAACTTTGTACATCCTACAAATGAATGTGTTATATTAGCGTTTTGAAATAAACATTTATCGCATCTGGGAGAGACGTTTGGATAAAATTTATTCAACCTCGTTTTTGAATAATATAGTCTATGTGATAATTTGAATTGAATTAAATTATGTCTTGCATTAATAGAACAGTTATGTGTATTCATCAAATACTTTTCCCATCTATCCTTCGAGATCTTTATCATTAGCTCATGTTCCCAATCTTCCCTTAATGCTTCTGTTGAGGGTGATTCTCTATTTAATATATTATTATAAAAGTATGATATTGATTTTTGTGAATCAGCCTTAATATTCATTGCTTCTTCTAAAGGATCTAAAAATATAGTTTGAAATCTATGTGTATATTTCTTCATAGTCACATACCTGTATATATTTAAAATATTGATTATCCTTCAATTTAAATTTTAATTTTAATTGTTGAAATGATAACAGTTTGCCCACTTCATACATATCCCCTACTTTCCTAATCCCCAGTCTATCCCATTGTTGATATGCGTTGTCGATGAGAGAAGGTTTGAATGCGGGTTTGTTCAATAGTGGGGTTAGTACTGATAAATTATTTAATTTCAAGGATACTTTTATTTGTTTCCAAATTCTTATTATATTGTGAATAATTGGGTTCTTCTTATATATTATACTATTCAATTTTATCGGTGAGAGCAGGATCGTTCCTATATCGTGCGGATAGCACTCCTCTTTCTCCATTCTTATCCACTCCAACTGCTGAGTGGAGCTATCCAGCCAGTACATTATGTTCTTAATATGCACTGCCCAGTAGTAATACACAAAGTTAGCTAATGATAAACCCCCAACTTCTTTAGATTTGCACAAATGCTTTCTTTGAATTCTATGTGTTCTGTAGTCCCATATAAAATTAGTGATAGTGGAATCTAGTTTTTTGAAAAAATATTTTGGAATATATATTGGGATCGCTTGAAACAAATATATTAATTGTGGTAAGAAAGTCATTTTTATAGCGTTAATTCTACCTATCAATGAGAGCGGAAGCGTTTTCCAAAATTTAATCGTATCATTCAGTTTATTTAATAGTGGTATAAAATAGTAAGATTAAACGAGAACTTACCAGTTTGAAGTTTGATCTGTATTTTATGAGGAGTTACGATGAGGGATTATGTGAAGAACCCGCTCAGTGCGCAGGCGCGGCATACTTCCAAGCAGCGGTGTGGAATCACAGATAGACACAAGTATTTGAAGTAACATAGTAAAGAAAAAGAGACATCAATTTATCAGTTTGATCCATATAATGAGGGTGGGAGCGGAGGGCACATAATCCCTCATCGTAACTCCTCATAAAATACAGATCAAACTTCAAACTGGTAAGTTCTCGTTTAATCTTACTATTTTACTTCGGAGTCACGTGAGTGACTACGTGAAGATTTCAAAGCTCTGTGATTTCAAACCGTGTAACAGTTTTACTCACTTACTGCCGAAAGCTCTTGAGGAAGGAAGTGTTATCGTAATTAACCAATGAATCTGTTTTCAAGAAAACAAAACGGTATTTATTAACAATAACAAAAAACAAAATTGCTCCCCCGGGCTTAAATTAAATATTTGCAGCTTCTAATATTTTCGCTGCAAACAAATCAGGCTTCATCAATGGCTTATTATAGAATGTTCAAAATGTGGATTCCCTCGACCATCCTGCTGTGTTCAGGATGAGGTCAATAGGCACATCCATCCTAACTGCTGTTGATGTGGAGGCTGCCCTGGTGGAATGAGATTTGAAAGTGTTAATATCTATCCCAGCAGCTTCCAATACCTGTTTTAGCCATCTTGAGATGGTCTGGCTTGTTACCCGGCCATGTGGTTTTTTGTGGCTGACCCATAAGGCTTGTTCACTCCCTCGGATGTTATGGGTTGTGTCGATATACTGTTTGAGGTGGGTCACCACACACAACCGTGGCTCTGGTGGGTAGGCCCGGAATACCACTAGTGCATTGGATGTTCCTGGCCTGCTTTGTTTTACCAGACCTTGTAGAATGAATGTTACCTGGTCTGGCGTTGTTTCCATGTTGTCCAGTCTCAATTTGTGTAGCGACTGGACCCTCTGTGCAGATACCAGTGCCATCAGCATGAGCATCTTCAGTGTTAATTGCTCGAGGCTGAGGGATCTAGCTGGTGGCCATTCCCGGAGGTATGTCAGTATGACACTGATGTCCCAAATATGAGTATACCTGGGCTTGGGGGGCTTGATGTTATAAATGCCCCTCATCAGTTTAACCACCAGTGGATGGGATCCCATAGGCTGATGTCCTGCAGGTTTGAGGTAAGTGGAGAGGGCACTACGTGCCGTGTTGATGGCACTGTAGCTGATCCCCTCATGATGGTGTAGGTAGGCCAGGAACTCCAGAACATTGACTACTGTGGCTGTTTCATATGAAGTCCCTGTTTCTTGGCAGTACTTCTCCCATTTCTTGATGTTGGTTAAGTATTGCCTCTTGGTAGATGTTCGCAGGGATACTGACATGGTGGTGATGGTTTATTGCGATAATCCCAGGTCCAGGTAGGGTCTGTTCAGAATCTGCAACCCAAGAGTTAAATGTCTTGATGGCATGGGTGGCTTATGCCTGACACTGGGTGAATCAATAGTCCTGGATGACTGGGAAACACCATTGGTGATTCCACCACCATGTCATGTAGTACTGTGAACCATGGCTGTGTAGGCCAGTCGGGTACCACCAAAATACCAGAAGCCGAGTCCATCTGGATTTTGCGAAGTACCCGACTGATGAGGCAGAAGGGAGGAAAAGCATGGAAAAATAACTTTTCCCAATCCAGCGTGAAGGCATCTACCGCTGCTGCCTCTGGATCTGGTTCCCAAGCGACATACATAGTTAATTGGTGATTTAGTCTTGATGCAAATAAATCGATATCTGGCTTTCCATATTGCTTGACAATTTTAGCAAATGCTTTAGGAATTAACATCCATTCGATGTTGTCATTGAATTTGCGTGACCTGGTGTCTGCCACTGTGTTTAGCTTACCTGGTAGATAGGTAGCTGAAAGCCAAATATGTCTTTCGACACACCATTGCCAAATCATATTGACCAATTTGTCGCATGATAAAGATTTTATGCCGCCCATATGGTTAATATAAACCACCACCGTAGTATTATCTATTTGTAATCGAACATGCAAGTGCTGCATATTTGATGCATATGCTTTTAAACCATAAAAGGTGCCCAACATTTCTAAATAGTTAATGCCCAGTGTAGATAGTAATGATGATTCTAAGTTAGTCCATCTACCACCTGTGCTGGATATGGAGTTAGTTGCTCCCCAGCCTTGAGCACTGGCATCTGTTTGAAGAACTAAAGTAGGATTAGTAATGATAATAGGACTACAACTATGCCAAATATTTTGTGTCCACCACTGTAGCTCTGATATTGCTTCAGTGGGTAACATCATGACCTGATCATAGTGACCTTTATGTTGTTTTAGTGCCCGCACCTTTGCTCTTTGTAAATTTTGATAATGCAAAGGTCCAAATTGTATAGCCGGAAATGCTGCTACCATTTTACCAATTACTGCTGCTACTTGTCGAATAGTTGGTCTTTTGTTAACTTTTAAATTATTGCATGATTGTGCTAATGCAATCATCCTTTCCCTTGGCTGGGTAATAGTCATTTGGACTGAGTTAATTGTGAAACCCAGGCAGTCCATGATAGAGGATGGATTTAACTTGGATTTATCTGGATGTAGGACGAATGCCAGAGTTTCTAGGAGCTGTTTTGTAGCTGATACTACTGCTACAGCCAATTCCATAGTTTTTCCCACTATAAGGATGTCATCCAAATATGCCATGACTATATGTTTTTGTTTCCTTAATATTGCCATGGCTGGTTTTAATATTTTTGTGAATAATCTTGGGGCTGACGTGAGCCCATTAGGCAGTGCTTTGTACTGCCACAGCTGCCCCATCCAGATACATTTAAGGTATCTGCTATAATCCTTATGTATGGGTACCAGATAGTAAGCATCCTTAAGGTCAATGCTTGCCATATAGTATCCTTTGGAAATCAGTTGTCTAGCAGTCACAAATGTTTCCATTTTGAAATGTATATACTTAACAAACTTGTTTAGGGATGTTAAGTCAATGATGATGTGACATCCACCATCTTTTTTGGTTTTTGTAAATATATTGGATACAAATTCCAAGAGTTCATGTTTGGTCTTTTCTATGACCCCTTTATTTATAAGTCTCACCAGTTCAGCTTGTCCCTCCCATTGCTCTTTTTTGGAGGGAGAAAACACCCTTTCGGGCCAATGTTGAACCGGCGGTGTTTTTGATATAAACTGAATTTTATATCCTCCAATGCTGTTGAGTATATATTTATCATTGGTGATCATTCCCCATGCTTTCTTAAACAAGTGTAACCTTCCCCCTGTTAGTAAGGCACTCTTATTCTCTATATGCTGGTAGGAACCAGATCCACCTACCTCCATGGTTATTGGCGATTTTGTCTTTTCTATTTTCTTTGAGTCTTGTTCTGTCGACGTGCTGGCGATGTTGGGGGGAGGCGCATTTTCCAGGGGGTCCACAGCGGGCCCTGATCTAAAAAAGATCTTTGGGGATAATGCGGCCCCATTGAAAAAGCTTTCACCAGTCCCATATTCCAGACGTCGACTGGTGGATGCCATGGGGTGCTGCCGCTTGGGTATCAGTGTTCGTGATTTGCTCGTCCCGGGGCCTGCCCTCATGAGGCCGAAGGTTTTGGATGCCTCTTCCATGTCCTTCAGCTGTTTATTTAGGTCTTTCCCAAACAGTAATGGATCTGCCTCCGCAGCTGGGGCTTTGCACAAGCCAGCAAATTTGGGATTAAGGGCAGGTCTTATATTTTCCCTCCGGAGGTTGTTCAATTCGAATTGAGTGGTACACATCAAAGCCAGCACATCCTGCTGGTGTGTACTCATCTCTGTTGTCTCCACAGAACGAGCAAAGGCTGTGATAGCTGACGTCAGGAGCCTTAGGATCCGCTGTAGCTTTAGTTCTTGTGCCCGAATAGGGGCCCCCACATTTCCCCAGATTTGGCTGTTGAGGCTTTTAACCTTAAGGGCCTCACAATTCTCTGGTGCTGTATGTTCTTCCAGCAGCTGGGCGAGCACCTTTTCCTGTAGAGGCTTGTTAGACAGGTGATTGATACTGGCCGCCATCCTTGGCTCCAGAGGTGCTC
The DNA here is from genome assembly GCA_036785375.1 of Leucoraja ocellata. Lineage (NCBI taxonomy): Eukaryota > Metazoa > Chordata > Chondrichthyes > Rajiformes > Rajidae > Leucoraja > Leucoraja ocellata. The sequence goes on from JAWMAR010001093.1 coordinate 193,817, forward strand.
CAGCCCGTGGGGTTGCTACAAAGCGGTCCACCACACCCAGCAGCTGTTCCTGTTCCTGCACCCCATGCATACTCCCGATTCCTTCCGCCTGCCCCTTTTCCAGACCAGCCCTGCCCTGGTCACCAATGCTAGCCTCCTGCTCTTGATCTGAGGTAGCAAAGGGTAGTGCCTGACACGACACTAGGAGGAGGTACCTGTCCTGTCTCCCCGGGAGCGCTGCTGTTCCCGGTAGACCATCTCCTCCAGGAGCTGTTGAATGCAGCTCAGGTGGCTGTCTCTTCTCCGTTTTGGGGAGGACATTTCCCCCTCCGACGAGTCGGAGTCGACCGGCCGATTCGTCTTCCTAGACTCTTTCCCAGTCCGCCGTGCAGGCTCTGGCGTGACTGGGTCAGGCTCGGTCTCAGGGATAGCAAACCGCTCAGCGAGCGCCGCTGCCACCGGTTGCTTCCCCGCTGGAATTGGATGCTCCTCTGGTGGAGTTAGAGCGCGGGCAGTTCTGTGTGAGAGCTTTCTGCGTTGAGACATCCTTGCACTCTGCAAAACACTAACGCCACTCTCCTCCGTTAAGTCCCAATGCACCGTCTACTTACCTGACGGTGTTTTAAAGCGCAGCTGGAGAGCCTGACTCCAGCTGCCGCTGCTGTTGCAACTGTTGGGCTTAATGCCGCGCCTGCGCACTGAGCGGGTTCTTCACGTAGCCTTTCACTTGACTCCGAAGTAAAATTGGCACTATATAATGATTTGTGTCTTCTCGTAATTTGAATGCCCAGATACTTGAATTTTTATGTTGCAATTTTGAAGGGGAATTTTAGTAAGTGTCTCGAATCCTGTGGTTTTAAAGACATAATTTTGCTTTTATTCCAATTTATTCTATATCCTGAAAAAGAGTCAAATTCCTCAATTAGTGTTAATAAGGTGGGTATACTCGTTTGTGTATTAGTAATATATAAAAGGATATCATCAGCATATAATGAAATTTTATTCTTTGAGTCCTTGCTGTTATATCCGTGAATATTCGGGTGATTTCTAATCCTTTCGGCCAGCAGTTCTATCATAAGGGCAAATAGCAATGGTGATAAGGCACACCCTTGCCTATTACCCCTTAATAAGTATTTCATTATATGCAGACGATAGACTTTTATATATTACAAAGTCACAAACGAGCATGCCAAATGTATTAAATTTAATAGAAGAATTTGGGTCTTTTTCTGGATATAGAATAAACTGGAATAAAAGTGAAATCATGACATTAAAACCTCAAGAACCTACACACTTATTGAAGTTCCCCTTTAAAATCGGAACAGAAAAATTCAAATACTTGGGTATTCAGATTACTAGAAAATATAAAGCATTATTCAATGCTAATTTTATACCTTTATTAAATAAACTTAATTTGCTGATTAAATTTTGGAAAACACTTCCCTTATCATTATTAGGTAGAATAAATGCAATAAAAATTATCTTCCTACCACAATTACTATACCTATTTCAGTCTATACCGGTATATATACCAAAATACTTTTTTTTAAATTAGACTCTAATATTACTAATTTTATTTGGGACTATAGATCACATAGAATTACAAAAAAACACTTATGTAAACCAAAAGAGGTTGGGGGACTTTCACTCCAAAATATTATGTATTATTACTGGGCAGTGCATATAATATAATTTATTGGCTGGATAGTTCTACCCAACAGACAGAATGGATAAAAATGGAGAAAGAGGATTGTCGTCCTTGTAATATAGGAACAATCCTCTTCTCCCCGAAAAAACTGAACAACACAATATATAAGAAGAACCAAATTACAGTATATATGGTACAATAAGAATTTGGAAACAAATAAAATTATCTTTAAAATTAAGAAATTTATCATTGTTAATGCCAATTGCGAATAACCCTTTATTTAAACCATCTCTTATTGATAAGACATATAACCAATGGGAAAGTCTTGGAATTAGAAGGATCGGTGATATGTACGAAATGGGAAACCTACTATCATTCCAATAATTACAATTAAAATTTAAACTGAAAAACAACTAATATTTTAAATATCTTCAGATTTGCGATTTCATGAAAAAATATATACAAGGATATCAAAAAATAACTCCTGAATTATTGGAAGAAGCAATGAATATTAAAGCTGACTCACAAAAATTAATATCATATATATATAATAGCATTTTAAATATAGACCTACCATTGACAGAGGTACTTAGAGAAGAGTGGGAACGGGAACTAATCATAAAAATTACGAAGGTTACATGGGAAAAGTACTTGATATATATTCACAAATGTTCGATTAATCTAGGACATAATCTAATTCAATAAAAAATTTTACATAGATTATATTATTCGAAAACAAGATTGAACAAATTTTATCCAAATATATCCCCCATTTGTGATAAATGTTTATCCCAAAACGCAACCATAACACACTCCTTTGTTTCCTGCATAAATCTTTATAGATTTTGGAATGATATATTTGAAATATTTACAAAATTATTCAAGACAACAATGGAACCTAATACTGAAATGATTATATATGGATTAATGGAAGATGGGAATAAATTGAACACATCTCAAAATTTATTTTTTAATTATGGTTTAATAACAGCAAAAAAATTAATACTTAAATTTTGGAAAAATACATCAATACCAATGCTTAAAATGTGGATTGCAAGTATGTTGGACACCGCCCATCTTGAGGAAATGCGATTCCTCCCAATGGATAAATCAGACCAATTCATAACGAGTTGGTCTCCATTTGTCTTCTTTTTGGAATCATATGGTGGAACACAATTGTAAAAGTTAACTGTTTCAGGACTGGACGAGGGATGGTCAAGATTATAAACAATGATCTCCTTACATTTTTTATCTTTATGTCATATTCTCTTTTTTCTATTTTCTTTTCCTCAACTTTCTTCACTCATTCATCTTTTTTCTTTTTCTTCACACACTATATACCTCACGTCTTTCTGTCCTTTACTATCTAATTTATTTTTCTTATTCTCATCTTTCTTTATTATAACAAAAAAAATAAGAAGCTGTACATAAAATGTATTATGACAATTTATATTAGGCACTTTGGTGCCATATGATTGTACTTACTTCTAATAAAATAAAATATTGCAAAATATATATATATATATGTTTGACGACATACCATTACCAATTGTAAAATAAATTGTCACATGATATCGATTTCATTCCGCCCATGTGGTTTGGTATAAGCCACCACTGTGATGTTGTCAATTTATAAACGAACATGCAAAATGGTGCACTATTGAACAATATGCTTTTACCCATAGAACGCACTCAATATTTCCAACTAGGTTTTATGCCCAGTGTCTGTAGTGAAGACGATTACAGATTAGTCCATTTACCACCTGTTCTTGATATGGGTTATTTTGTTTAAACACTAGCACCTTAGCTCTAATGGAAAGGTTCAAGTTAAGTAGCTGGTAATGCTGCCACTAATTCCCAATTACTCTTGCCACTTTGTTGAATGGTTGGTTGATTGTTAACCATTAATTTGTTACATGTTGTGCCAGTACACTGACTCTCCTTTTGGCAATGTTATAGACAAATGGATAGAGTTAATTGAATACCAGACAGTCCATAGTTGTGGATGGTGTCAACGTAGAGTTATCTGGATTGTATGACAGAGCCCAGGCTAAGTAAGTTTTAGTAGCTAATGCTGCTGATTTGGCTATTTCCATGGTTTTGTCTGTCGTTAATATCATTGAGACATGCCATGACGAAATGTTCCTTAATAGTGTCAGGGCTGGTTTGAATATCTTGGAAAACAGTTTTGGCTCATATTTAGCCATTGTCAATAATTTATACTGCCATAGTTACACCAGCCAGGTAAATTGTGGTATCTCCGAAGGTCTTTTATGAATGGGTACTGAATAGTATGCATCTTTTAAGTCGATGTCTACCATAAAGTATCCTAGGAAATCCACGGTTAGCAGTTTCAAGTTTTCCATTAAAGTGTGTGTACCTGGTGAAAATATTCAAGTGGTTAAGTTAATGATGGTGCAATATTCACCATCTTTGGGTTTTTTTGGTACCAAATGTTCATATTAGACTTCTTTATGACCCCTATGTATATCTTCTCCAGTTCAGCTAGTCCCTCATGTTCTTTTTTAATGGGAGGGTAAACCCCTTTGGGGTGCATGCTGAACTGGTGGCAAGATTCTTAATTCAATTTTTATCCTTGAATGCTTTTGGTATATAACTACCAAGTGTGATAGTTCTTCATGCTTCCAAACCCAGGTGTGACCTCCCCCCCCGTTAGTACAAACCCTACACCTTTTATGTGATGGTAGGAACCATACTCACCTGGCCCCACTGTTTTTTAGAGGTGTGTTCATTTCTTCGGTTTCTGGTTCCTTGTCTGTCGGGATGGTGTTGTTGGGGGGTGGTGCATTTTCCATGGGACCCGCTCTGGGCCCTGGCCTGAAAAGGCTTATGGGGACTGGCATGCGGACCCTGAGCTTTCACCAGTACCATTACGCCTACTAGTGGATGCGTGGAGGTACTGCTGTCTGGTTTTGTGCGGTTTGCTCATTCCAGGCCCTGCCCTCATGATGCCGAATATCTTGGATACTTGGTCCAATTTTTAGGCTTGATTAGGTAACTTTACCAGATAGCAGGATCTGTGGTTGTGAGGTCGGCGGTCTCACAGTCCTGTGAATTTTTTAGGTTGAGGGCAGGTTTTATGACTTCCTTCCAGAGTTTGCGGTCGCATACTGTGTTGAACAGTAGGGTCAGGTGTTTTGCCATACTACCCTGCCCCTCTGGAATCAGCATGCGAAAATGATAGCCGATGTCAGGGGTATCAAATGCAATTTAAGATATTTGGGTTTTTGAGTGCCCTGCTCAATGTACCCCCAATAATGGTAGGCACTTTGAGTAAATGCAATTTTGGGGAGGCGTCATAAAATCCAACGCCTCATGACTACCTGTCTTGGAGAGGTTTTTTGAAAGACAGGTAGTAAGCTGGACATCAGTTTAGACTGAAACGGCCATCTCGCTCGTGGTGTAGCCACGTAGCGGTATCTCACACCCAGCAGCTCTTCCTGATCCTGTACCTCAAGCATACTCCCGATGTTGTTCAGCCAGTGACCCCTCTTCTTGACCAGCCCAGCCCTGGTCGCCATCGATCTCCTCTGATGAGGGAGATGGCCAGTGCTATTAGTGCACTGGAGCGGGAGTGTTATGCTCCTTGGCGAGTTTCCCCAGCTCCCGAGGCAAGTCAAGCTGGAGTTTTTTCCTCCATGACCTTTCTTGAAGGTCATCCTGCAGGTGGGTGGTCTGGGTGACCGGTGCGCATCAGCCGATCTCTCTCACCCTCTCATGTACATGCCAGGCTGCAGCTGCTCCGTGATGTGGAGCCCCCGACCACTTCACCATCTCTTTACATTAGAGATACAGTGCGGAAACAGTCCCTGCAGCCCATCGCGTCCACGCCGACCATCGATCACCCCGTACACTAGCTCAACCGTCACTCCCCTACTTCCCTCACTCTCCATCACGCCCCCTCACTCTCCCCTCTCACCCTTCATTCCCCTACTCCCCTCACTCTCCATCACACCCCCTCACTCTCCCCTCTCACCCTTCATTCCCCTACTCCCCTCATTCCTCCTACTCCCCTCACTCCCCTCACTCCCCTCACCCCCTCACCCCCTCACTGCCCTCACTCTCCACTCTCACCCTTCATTCCCCTACTCCCCTCATTCCTCCTACTCCCCTCAACCCCCTCAATCTCGCTCACTCCCCTCACTCTCCCTCAATCTTGCTCACTCCCCTCGCTCCAACTCACTCCACCTCACTCCCCTCACTCCCCTCACTCCCCTGAATCCCATCACTCCAACTCACTCCCCTCACTGCTGCTACTGCCCTCACTCTCCTCACTCCAATTCACTCCCCTCTCTCCCCCCTACTCCCCTCACTCTCTCTCAATCTCACTCACTCCCCTCACTCCACCTCACTGCTCTCACTTCCCTCACCCCCCTCACTCTCCCACACTCACCCTCACACTCCCCTCACTCCGCTCACACCACCTCCATCACCACCCCTCCCTCACTCCCCCTCCCTCACTCTTTCTCATCTCCCCCTCCCCTCCCCCTCCCCCTCTCTCCCCTCGTATCCCTGTCCTGCTCTGACGCAGCACTAACTATGATCCATTCGGGCCTCTCACTGTGTATTGTTGTGGGTGAGGAAAGGGGTGCCAGACCTCACCCCCCTGCCACACAATCTCTTGCAGGTCATGACTAGAGGGACTCTGTCTCTGTTGCGATTAGGGGGAGGGAAGAGCAAGGGCGGAGGTGTGGGGTACCGAGGAAACACGAGTGAGGGCCACATCTATGTTCCCTAAAGAATTAGGACATCTCGAATGCCCCAGTATGGAACACGTCATCTTTGGCGCAGATGCTGCGTAGACGGAGGAATTGAAAGTCAGCAGTAGAGCCATTGCAGGAAACAGGGTGGGAAGAAGTGTAGTCGAGATAGTTGTGGGAGTCAGTGGGTTTGTTATAGACGTCAGTCAATGTCTGGGCCGTTTGGACATGTGGTGGTGGTGGCTGTGAGGAGGAGCAGAGCTATAAGATTGTTGGACAGAGGAGCTTTCTCTCCTTGGATCCCATGGGATCTAACCTTCCACTGCAGCTTACCATGTGGAACCTTGTCAAATGCTTTGCTGAAGTCCATGTAGACAACATCTACAGCTCTGTTTTATTGACCTTTATGGTCACATCTTCAAAAATCTCAAACAGATTTGTGAGACACGACCTCTGCTGGAATAATTTTACACAAGACGTGAGTGACTTTCAAACTGTTACTACATTATTAGCAATATCTTGTCAGACAAGGAGAACAGTCAAGCAAGATACTGTCCTCACGAAACAAAGCATGCAATATTTTAATATCATCTTTGAAAACATAATACCAAGATTAGTCACGTACACTTGTTTACAGGGTTAACTATTCTGATCCAACATTCGTTATCTTTCCACTGAAAAACAGGCATCTTTATCTGTGTGGAATATCTCAGGGAGTAGCCGTGTGGCCTTAAGGTCACAAGCTCTTCATTGTATGAAGCAATCTTGGTTCCTTGACTCACCTGCACCAGGAATGTTTAGCCATTCACTGGAGTCACGTTCAATTTCCACAGCGTGAGGTGCTGCCCACGTTGAAATACAAGATGGAAGAACAGCTCAGTTCTTCCCACAATTCCCACAATCTCCCCTCTTGTCCAACCAGGTCACACACATAAATAATCAGATAAAGTGCAATGGGCTCTTAATGTTCCGAGATATGTTTCAGTTGAGTTTAATAGCCTGATGGCTGTGGGGAAGCAGCTATTTCTGAACCTGGACATTGCTTCAGGCTCTTGTACCTTCTACCTCAAGGTAGCAGGGAGATGAGTGTGTGGCCAGGATGGTGTATGGTCCTTGATGAAGCTGCCAGCGTTTTTGAGGCAGCAACTGCGATAGATCCCCTCAATGGTAGGGAGGTCAGAGCCGATGGTGGACTGGGCACTGTTTACTACTTTTTGTAGTCTTTTCCGCTCCTGGGCGCTCAAGTTGCCGAACCAAGCCACGATGCAACTGGTCAGCATGCTCTCTACTGTGCACCTGTAGAATTTAGAGAGAGTCCTCCTTGACAAACAGATATTCATGAGTTGCATGATGGCATCACCAGGATCATATTGAAACAGGATGTGTTGTAGTTCAGCACTGAGACGGGACAAGCAGGAGAGCTCGAATGAGGCAGAGTGATAGCTGGAACAGTACATATATGGTGACAACAGCAACTAAAATAATAATACCATCTTATAAATGGTCTTAACTCCAGCACGGTTTCCAAGGTCAGGGAGGCACTCCCACCAGTCAAGGGGTTTAATTTCTGAGATCTGCTGCAGGTGAGGACATGGTCATGAATAATCCTTACCTCACTTTCAATTTGTTTGTCTTGGTTCGGGAAGAAATAGCAGGATGTGTTACGGAAGACTCTCTCTAACTTCTACAGGTGCCCAGTATAGAGCATGCTGACCGGTTGCATCGTGGCTTGTTTCGGCAATTTGAGCGCCCGAGAGAGGAAAAGACTACAAAAAGTAGTAAACACTGCCCAGTCCATCATCGGCTCTGACCTTCCTTCCATCAAGGGAATTTATCGAAGTCACTGCCTCAAAAAGGCTGGCAGTATCATCAAAGACCCACACCATCCTGGCCACACACTCATCTCCCTGCTACCTTCAGGTAGAAGGTACAGGAGCCTGAAGACTGCAACAACTAGGTTCAGGAATATCTACTTCCCCACAGCCATCAGGCTATTAAACCCGACTCGGATAAAACTCTGATTATTAATAACCCATTTTCTGTTATTTACAGTTTATTTATTCATGTGTGTTTATATTTATATTATGTTATATGGGCACACTTATCTGTTTTGAAGTAATTGCCTACTATGTTCTGTGTGCTGAAGCAAAGCAAGAATTTCATTGTCCTATACAGGGACACATGACAATAAACTCACTTGAACTTGAACTTGGTTTGCACACACTCTACCCTGGGCCACTAGCAGATTAGCCAGAGTTATCCGATATTAAATAACCATCTTGGACAGTGTTTGGACTTCAGTGAAGGGCCAAAATCACATCTACCGTCCTGTTCTCCACTTATTCCATGGTGTCTGAAATACTGATGCTTGCTTTCTCCAGCTCATTTACTCCCAGGCATGTATCAGGGTGCAGAGGAATCTGCATGTGGAAGTATGTATGTATGTATGTATGTATGTATGTATGTGTGTTTGCATGAATGTATGTATGTTTGCATGTAAGTATGTATGCAAGTACGCATGTATGTGTGTATGTATGTATATATGTATGTTACATTACAATTATAATTACAATTATTTTATTGTCATTTGAGCCTCAGTGAGGCTCAAACAAAATTCTGTTCCCACAGCCATACAAACAAAGACAATTCCTAGACATACACACAATTAAATTCTGTATGTGGAAGTATGTGTGTGTGTATATATGTATATATGTATGCATGTATGTTATGTATGTGTGTATGTATGCATGTGTGTATGTATGTATGTATATATATATATGTATGCATGTATGTATATATATATGTATGTATGTTTGTATGTATGCGTGCCATACAATACTGCATGTCCGCCACAATCTATGTGGACAAAGAGCTGAAGGTTTCCCCATTACATATTTCATTTACACATATGTATTTATGTATGTGCGTTTGCATGTACAGTAAGGGGGATACCGTCCTTCAGTCGCTTCCCGGAGAGGACGCGACTATTATTCGAGTCGAGTCCTCGCCCACCCACCCCCCCCCCCCCCCCCCCCAGCGGCCTACCTACCTGGATTGGCGCGGCCTTTCCTGCCTGGGCCGACCAGAGCTCCAGCAGCTGCGGGGCAGCGCTGAAACATCTTGGGGCTGGCGATGCCTTACCGGGGATCGCCGTCTGGAGCCCGGAGTGCAGGACCTGCTGCACCGACATCCTGGAGCTGCGGTTTGCGGGCTCCCAATGCGAGCGGCGCTGATAAACAACGTGGGGTCGTGCGACTCCGCCTGGCTCGGCCGGCGGACTCGGGAGCTGCGGACTCCGGCTGCGGGAAGCGGCAGATCGGGAGGTCCGGGCTGCTGAAGAGGAGGATGTTCACCGTCGGGGATCAGCGTCGGCTTTCCACTAGCCCGGCGTGAGGGTCTGAACATCGGGCCACCCGGGGCGGCGACAGCGGGTGCTCAGAAGGCCCCGACCACGGATGAACATCTGGGAAGATCGGAGGGGAGGCTGGCTGGACAATGGTGCCTTCCTCACCTTGGTGCCACTGTGTTATGTTGTGTCGTGGACTTTCTGTGTTTGTGCTTTTTTTTTAAATTCTATTTTATTTTTTAATATGTTTTATTATTTATTATTTATTTAATTTTATGATACTGCCTGTAAGGAAAATTCATTTTGTTGTCTCTAATTGAGACAATGACAATAAATTGAATACAATACAATACAATACAATATATGTATGCATGCATGTGTGTATGCATGTATGCAAGTACGTATGTATGCATGTATGTGTGTATGCATGTATATATGTATGTATGTGTGCATGTGTGAACTTATGCACGTATGCATGTATGTGTGTATGTATATATGTATGTATGTCTGTATGTGTGTATGTATGTATACATGTGTATATGTGTGTATGCATGTATTTATGTATATATATATATATATATATGGATGTATGTATGTATATATGTATGTATATATGTGTATCTTTGTGTATGTATGTATATATGTATTCATGTATATAGGTATGCATGTATGTATGTATATATGTGTGTATGTAGGTTACACAAAAAAGCTGGAGAAACTCAGCGGGTGCAGCAGCATCTATGGAGCGAAGGAGATGGGCAACGTTTCGGGCCGAAACCCTTCTTCAGACTCCATACTCCACTGTGTGTATGTATGCGTGCCATAGAATATTGCATGTCCGCCACAAGGTGTGGGTCCTTCATGATACTGTAGCAATGTTACAAAATTTTGAGATTTAGAAAATCAAGTCTGCAATTTATCCCATCAGATAAAGCTTAACAATAAGTTTAATTTGACACCTAATTCACTTTCATATCTCAAGTAATAAAATAGTTATGGCCATTTTCATACTCGGAAATTAGCATCTTGTTCCCAATTGATTTTCTATGGACATAACAAAAAAGCTGTGATCGTGGACAGTCAAAATCCCATAACCTTCTTAAAAATTAAGAGAACTGAATAAAAATTTCAGTTATCATAGATTGAAGCATTCTGAAACAAATATAAAATAATCTTACTTGGATGACCTGAAATTAAAGCATATAATTAGTTAGTTGCCCAATTGTAGCTAATTTCAAACTTCAATTACTAGTCTAAACATCTATCCATTTCTTAATAAATGATTAACATTTTTAAATAGCCTAAGTGTCCAAACAATATTCACAAATAATTCACAATAAAACATGATTTTTAAATCTCATTTACATCAATTTATAGGCCAAATGGAAGGAATTTAGTGTTCATTTGCTGTAAATTAAAGTCAATTTAAATCGGCTTTCTAGTGGGTTCCTGTGAACGCGCTGGTTTAGAACTTTCACATTGCGCTGGATTTGTGCCCTCAAGTGCCCAGAAAAATACTGCGGGATATAAAGAGCCCAAAATGAACTACTCGCTATAGAAAACTTTAGATACAGGGTTATAACAAGCCCCATTTAATGTAAAAATAGGGTACATACCTTTAATTGTTTGCTGTATAAAACCCTGGGGCTGCGAGAGGTTGCGGAGTGAGAGAGTGATTTTTAAACTACTATAAATATTATACAAGGCCATAAAAACTAATAATACCTTTTGCGACGGGGTCTTTCAGCGATTTTCCGTTAATGATTTACTAGGCAGAACATTTTCGATTGAAACAGCCTAGTAAAAATCGCGTTTTAAACACGCCCCCTCTAAACAGCGCCAAAATTACACACAAGGGGTGGGGCAAATGCTCAGCCACGATTCTGGTACGTTTTGTAACATACCTAGATAGTGCCAGAGTTTTTGAGGCAGCGACTGCGATAGATCCCCTCGATGGTAGGGAGGTCAGAGCCGATGGTGGACTGGGCACTGTTTATTACTTTTTGTAGTCTTTTCCACTCCTGGGCGCTCAAGTTGCCGAACCATGCCACAATGCAACTGGTCAACATGCTCTCTACTGTGCACCTGTAGAATTTAGAGAGAGTCCTCCTTGACAAACCGATATTCATGAGTTGCATGATGGCATCACCAGGATCATATTGAAACAGCATGTGTTGTGGTTCAGCACTGAGACGGGACAAGCAGGAGAGCTCAAATGAGGCAGAGTGATAGCTGGAACAGTACACATATGGTGACAACAGCGACTAAAATAATAATATTACCATAATAAAAATGGTCTTAAGTCCTGCACAGTTTCCAAGGTCAGGGAGACACTCCCACCAGTCAAGGCGTTTAATTTCTGAGATCTGCTGCAGGTGAGGACATGGCCATGAATAATCCTTACCTCACTTTCAATTTGTTTGTCTTGGTTCGGGAAGAAATAGCAGGATGTGTTAAGGAAGACTCTCTCTAACTTCTACAGGTGCCCAGTAGAGACCATGCTGACCGGTTGCATCGTGGCTTGGTTCGGTAATTTGAGCGCCCTGGAGAGGAAAAGACTACAAAAAGTAGTAAACACTACCCAGTCCATCATCGGCTCTGACCTTCTTTCCATCAAGGGGATTTATCGCAGTCGCTGCCTCAAAAAGGCTGGCAGTATCATCAAAGACCCACACCATCCTGGCCACACACACATCTCCCTGCTACCTTCAGGTAGAAGGTACAGGAGCCTGAAGACTGCAACAACTAGGTTCAGGAATAGCTACTTCCCCACAGCCATCAGGCTATTAAACCCGACTCGGATAAAGCTCTGATTATTAATAACCCATTTTCTGTTATTTGCACTTTATCAGTTTATTTATTTGTGTGTGTATATATTTATATTATGTTATATGGGCACACTTATCTGTTTTGAAGTAATTGCCTACTATGTTCTGTGTGCTGATGCAAAGCAAGAATGTAATTGTCCTATACAGGGACACATGACAATAAACTCACTTGAACTTGAACTTGGTTTCCACACACTCTACCCAGGGCCACTAGGAGATTATCCAGTTATCCGATATTAAATAACCATCTTGGACAGTGTTTGGACTTCAGTGAAGGGCCAAAATCACATCTACCGTCCTGTTCTCTACTTATTCCATGGTGTCTGAAATACTGATGCTTGCTTTCTCCAGCTCATTTACTCCCAGGCAGGTATCAGGGTGCAAAGGAATATGCATGTGGAAGTATGTGTGTATGTATGTATGTATGTATGTATGTATGTATGTATGTATGTATGTATGTATGTATGTATGTATGTATGTGTGTTTGCATGAATGTATGTATGTTTGCATGTAAGTATGTATGTATGCAAGTACGTATGTATGAATGTATGTGTGTATGTATGTATGTATGTATATATGTATTTGTGTATGTATGCATGTATGCATGTTACATTACAATTACAATTACAATTATTTTATTGTCATTTGAGCCTCAGTGAGGCTCAAACAAAATAATGTTTCCACAGCCATACAAACAAAGCAAATTCCTAGACATGCACACAATTAAATTCTGTATATGGAGTATGTGTGTGTGTGTGTGTATGTATGTATGTATGTATGTATGTATGTATGTATGTATGTATGTATGTATGTATGTATGTGTGTATGTGTGTATGTATATATGTGTGCATGTGTGTATGTATATATGTGTATATGTGTGTATGTATGTATATATGTATGCATGTATGTATGTATATATGTATGTATGTGTGTATGTATGCATGCCATACAATACTGCATTTCCGCCACAATCTATGTGGACAAAGAGCTGAAGGTTTCTCCATTACATACTTCATTTACACATATGTATTTATGTATGTGCGTTTGCATGTACAGTAAGGGGGATACCGTCCTTCAGTCGCTTCCCGGAGAGGACGCGACTATTATTCGAGTTGAGTCCTCGCCCACCCACCCCCCCCCCCAGCGGCCTACCTACCTGGATTGGCTCGGCCTTTCCTGCCTGGGCCGACCAGAGCTCCAGCAGCTGCGGGGCAGCGCTGAAACATCGTGGGGCTGGCGATGCCTTACCGGGGATCGCCGTCTGGAGCCCGGAGTGCAGGACCTGTTGCACCGACATCCTGGAGCTTGGGTTTGCGGGCTCCCAATGCGAGCGGCGCTGATAAACAACTTGGGGTCGTGCGACTCCGCCTGGCTCGGCCTGGGGATTCGGGAGCTGCAGACTCCGGCTGCGGGAAGCGGCAGATCGGGAGGTCCGGGCTGCTGAAGAGGAGGATGTTCACCGTCGGGGTTCGACGTCGGCGTTCCACCAGCCCGGCGTGAGGGTCTGAACATCGGGCCACCTGGGGCGGCGACTGCGGGTGCTCGGAGGGCCCCGGCCACGGATGAACATCTGGGAAGATCGGAGGGGAGGCTGGCTGGACAATGGTGCCTTCCTCACCTTGGTGCCACTGTGTTATGTTATGTCGTGGACTTTCTGTGTTTGTGCTTTTTATAAAAATCTATTTTATTTTTTAATATGTTTTATTATCTATTATTTATTTATTTTATGATACTGCCTGTAAGGAAAATTCATTTTGTTGTCTCTAATTGAATACAATACAATACAATACAATATATGTATGCATGCATGTGTGTATGCATGTATGCAAGTACGTATGTATGCATGCATGTGTGTATGCGTGTATGCATGTATGTGTGTATGTATGTATGTATGTATGTATATATGTATGCATGTGTGTATGTCTGTATGTGTGTGTGTATGTATGTATGTATGTATGTATGCGTATATGTGTGTATGCATGTATGTATGTATGTATGTATATATATATATGGATGTATGTATGTATGTATGTATGTATGTATATATGTGTATCTTTGTGTATGTATGTATGTATGCATGTATGTATGTATATATGTATGCATGTATGTATGTATGTATGTATGTATGTATGTATGTATGTATGTATGTATATGTGTGTGTGTGTATGTATGTATGTATGTATGTATGTATGTATGTATGTGTGTGTGTATGTATGTATGTATGTATGTATGTATGTATGTATGTATGTATGTATGTATGTATGTATGTATGTATATATGTATGTATGTGTGTGTGTATGTATGCGTGCCATAGAATATTGCATGTCCACCACAAGGTGTGGGTCCTTGATGATACTGCCAGAGTTTTTGAGGCAGCAACTGCGATAGATCCCCTCGATGGTAGGGAGGTCAGAGCCGATGATGGGCTGGGCACTGTTTACTACTTTTTGTAGTCTTTTCCACTCCTGGGCGCTCAAGTTGCCGAACCAAGCCACGATGCAACTGGTCAGTATGCTCTCTACTGTGCACCTGTAGAATTTAGAGAGAGACCTCCTTGACAAACCGATATTCATGAGTTGCATGATGGCGTCATCAGGATCATATTGAAACAGGATGTGTTGTGGTTCAGCACTGAGACGGGACAAGCAGGAGAGCTCGAATGAGGCAGAGTGATAGCTGGAACAGTACATATACGGTGACAACAGTGACTAAAATAATAGTACCATATTATAAATGGTCTTAACTCCAGCACAGTTTCCAAGGTCAGGGAGGCACTCCCACCAGTCAAGGGGTTTAATTTCTGAGATCTGCTGCAAGGTGAGGACATGGTCATGAATAATCCTTACATCACTTTCAATTTGATTGTCTTGGTTCGGGAAGAAACAGCAGGATGTGTTACCTCTACCCAGGGCCACTAGGAGATAGTCCAGAGTTATCCAATATTAAATGACCATCTTGGACAGTGTCTGGAATTCAGTGAAGGGCCAGAATCACATCTACCGTCCTGTTCTCTACTTATTCCATGGTGTCTGAAATATTAATGCTTGCTTTCTCCAGCTCATTTACTCCCAGGCCAGGTATCAGGGTGCGGAGGAATCTGTATGTGGAAGTATGTGTGTATGTATGTATGTATGTATGTATGTATGTATGTATGTATGTATGTATGCATGTATATATGTATGTATATATGTATATATGTGTGTATGTATGTGTGCCATAGAATACTGCATGTCCGCCACAATCTATGTGGACAAAGAGCTGAAGGTTTCCCCATTACATATTTCATTCCATTTTGCTGCTTGATCAAAGTATCAGCCATCCACCAATACAAAGTGATGTTATGAGATCTGTGGCAGTGGCAAGTGGAATTAACACCAAGATGTTTAATATCAATATCGATGCCAGTTTAGAGCGGGGGGGGTCTCCAAACTATGACCACATGCGGCCCACCGCGAGATTTCATCCGGCCCGTGTCAGCCTCTAAACACGTCCGTGCTGCGGGCTATTAGGCGGGTTCCGTGGTAGCGGACAAACACTTGTCCCTCCCCTCATGTCTTTATATGACTGGCATTAAAATCTCCCCATTTCCAAGGTCAGGGAGGCACGCCCACCAGTCAAGGGGTTTAATTTCTGAGATCTGCTGCAAGGTGAGGACATGGTCATGAATAAACTTTACATCACTTTCAATTTGTTTGTCTTGGTTCGTGAAGAAACAGCAGGATGTGTTCAGTGTTGCACACACTCTATCCTGGGCCACTAGGAGATAGTCCAGAGTTATCCAATATTTAAGAACCATCTTGGACAGTGTCTGGACTTCAGTGAAGGGCCAAAATCACATCTACCGTCCTGTTCTCTAGTTATTCCATGGTGGCTGAAATACTGATGCTTGCTTTCTCCAGCTCATTTACTCCCAGGCCAGGTGTCAGGGTGCGGAGGAATCTGTGCAACCCTGTATTACAGACAACAAGTGAGTTTTCAACTTCTCACCTGCGTCCACGCTTCACTGGGGATGGCTGACTGATTCCTCATCAAATGAGTCTGGATGGTTTTAACTCCCCAAGCAGTAGGGGCTACGTATCCCATAGTACAGGTCCCAATCTAATTCGCAGGTAGGGATTTATAAGCATTGTCACCACATATCCAGAATACCCCGTGCTGAACAACCGTAGGGTGCTACTCAGTTCAGTTCCGGCAAAATAACTTCCAGAGAACAGCCTGTGAGCGTATGTGTATGTATGTTTGTGTGTGTGTGTTTGTGTGTGTGTGTATGTATGTAGGTATGTAGGCATGTGTGTATGTATGTATGTATGTATTTCTGCACGTACGTAAGTGTGTGTGTGTATGTATATATGTATGTATTTATGTGTGTATGTATGTATGTGTATATATGTGTGTCTGTATGTGTATATATGTATGTTAGTATGTGTGTAAAATGTATGTAAGTTTGTGTGTGTATGTATGTGTGTATGTATGAAATTATGTATGTGTGTTTGCATGGGTGTATGTTTGCATGTATGTATGTATGTATGTATGTATGTATGTATGCATGCATGTGTGTATGTATGTATGTATGTATGTATGTATGTATGTATGTATGTATGTATGCATGTATCTATGCAGGTATGTATGTATGCATGTATGTGTGTATGTATGCATGTATGTATGTATGTATGTATATATGTATGCATGTATGTATGTATATATGTATGTGTGTATGTGTGGACGTATGCATGTATGTATGTGTGTATGTGTGTATGTATATGTGTATGCATGTATGTATGTATGTATGTATGTATGTATGTATGTATGTATGTATGTATGTATGTATGTATGTGTATATGTGTGTATGTATGCGTGCCACAGAATACTGCATGTCCGCCACAATCTATGTGTACAAAGAGCTGAAGGTTTTGCCATTACATATTTCATGCCATTTTGCTGCTTGATCAAAGTGTCAGCCGTCCACAGTGTCAGGCGAGCATCCTGGATCCGGGGGAGGGAGAGGGCGAGGGTTGCAGGGCAGAGGGATTTATGAATGCAGTGAGATCGTTCCCTGAAAATGGTCATTGGTCTTCATCTACACGGGGAGGGAGGAGCAAGGGCGGAGGTGTGTGGTAACGAGGAGACACGAGTGAGGGCCACATCTATGTTCCCTAAAGAATGCGGGCATCTCGAATGCCCCAGTATGGAACACCTCACCTTTGGCGCAGATGCTGCGTAGACGGAGGAATTGAAAGTCGACGGTAGAGCCATTGCAGGAAGCAGGGTGGGAAGAAGTGTAGTCGAGATAGTTGTGGGAGTCAGTGGGTTTATAGACGTCAGTCAATGTCTGGGCCGTTTGGACATGTGGTGGTGGTGGCTGTGAGGAGGAGCAGAGCTATAAGATTGTTGGACAGAGGAGCTTTCTCTCCTTGGATCCCATGGGATCTAACCTTCCAGAGCAGCTTACCATGTGGAACCTTGTCAAATGCTTTGCTGAAGTCCATGTAGACAACATCTACAGCTCTGTTTTATTGACCTTTATGGTCACATCTTCAAAAATCTCAAACAGATTTGTGAGACACAACCTCTGTTGGAATAATTTTACACAAGACGTGAGTTACATTCAAACTGTTACTACATTATTAGCAATATCTTGTCAGACAAGGAGAACAGTCAAGCAAGAGACTGTCCTCACGAAACAAAGCATGCAATATTTTAATATCATCTTTGAAATAATAACAAGATTAGTCACGTACACTTGTTTACAGGGTTAAATATTCTGATCCAACATTCGTTATCTTTCCACTGAAAAACAGGCATCTTTATCTGTGTGGGATATCTCAGGGAGTAGCCGTGTGGCCTTAAGGTCACAAGCTCTTCTTTGTATGAAGCAATCTTGGTTCCTTGGCTCACCTGCACCAGGAATGTTTAGCCATTCACTGGAGTAACGTTCAATTTCCACAGAGTGAGGTGCTGCCCACGTTGAAATACAAGATGGAAGAACAGCTCAGTTCTTCCCACAATTCCCACAATCTCCGCTCTTGTCCAAACAGGTCAATAATAAATTTGTTAGTCAGTGTTATCATAAAAGTCAAGAGAGTTTATTATCATGTGTCCCAGATAACAGAATGAAATTCTTGCTTTGCTTCAGCACAACAAATTACAGTAGGCATGAGTACAGAACATATCATATCAGTGTGTCCATATACCATTATATAAATATATACACCCATCAATAAAATAAGCAGATAAAGTGAAAATAAACAGATCATGGTCTATTATGCTATTGATTAATATATATACACACAGATAAATAATCAGATAAAGACCACTGGGCTCTTAATGTTCCGAGATATGTTTCAGTTGTGTTTAATAGCCTGATGGCTGTGGGGAAGCAGCTATTTCTGAACCTGGACGTTGCTTCAGGCTCTTGTACTTTCTACCTCAAGGTTGCAGGGAGATGAGTGTATGGCCAGGATGGTGTGGGTCCTTGATGAAGCTGCCAGCGTTTTTGAAGCAGCAACTGCGATAGATCCCCTCGATGGTAGGGAGGTCAGAGCCGATGATGGACTGGGCACTGTTTATTACTTTTTGTAGTCTTTTCCACTCCTGGCGCTCAAGTTGCCGAACCAAGCCGCGATGCAACTGGTCAGCATGCTCTCTACTGTGCACCTGTAGAATTTAGAGATAGTCCTCCTTGACAAACAGATATTCATGAGTTGCATGATGGCATCACCAGGATCATATTGAAACAGGATGTGTTGTGGTTCAGCACTGATACGGGAAAAGCAGGAGAGCTCGAATGAGGCAGAGTGATAGCTGGAACAGTACATATATGGTGACAATAGCGACTAAAATAATAGTACCATATTATAAATGGTCTTAACTCCAGCACAGTTTCCAAGGTCAGGGAGGCACTCCCACCAGTCAAGGGGTTTAATTTCTGAGATCTGCTGCAAGGTGAGGACATGGTCATGAATAATCCTTACATCACTTTCAATTTGATTGTCTTGGTTCGGGAAGAAACAGCAGGATGTGTTACCTCTACCCAGGGCCACTAGGAGATAGTCCAGAGTTATCCGATATTAAATAACCATCTTGGACAGTGTCTGGGCTTCAGTGAAGGGCCAAAATCACATCTACCGTCCTGTTCTCTACTTATTCCATGGTGTCTGAAATATTAATGCTTGCTTTCTCCAGCTCATTTACTCCCAGGCCAGGTATCAGGGTGCAGAGGAATCTGTATGTGGAAGTATGTGTGTATCTATGTAAGTATGTATGTATGTATGTATGTATGTATGTATGTATGTATGTATGTATGTATGTATGTATGTATGTATGTATGTGTGTATGTGAGTATATATGTATGTGTGTATGTACATATGCACGTATGCATGTATGTGTGTATGTATATATGTATATATGTATGCATGTGTGTATGTATAAATGTATGTATATATGTGTGTATGTGTGTATGTATGTGTGCCATAGGATACTGCATGTCCGCCACAATCTATGTGGACAAAGAGCTGAAGGTTTCCCCATTACATATTTCATTCCATTTTGCTGCTTGATCAAAGTGTCAGCCGTCCACCAATACAAAGTGAAGTTATAAGATCTGTGGCAGTGGCAAGTGGAATTAACATCAAGATGTTTAATATCAATATCGATGCCAGTTTAGAGCAGGGGGGGGGGTTCTCCAAACTATGACCCGCGGGCCACATGCGGCCCACCGCGAGATTTCATCCGGCCCGCGTCAGCCTCTAAACACGTCCCATGCTGCGGGCTATTAGGCGGGTTCCGTGGTAGCGGACAAACCAGCAGCCTCACGTGTCCTTCTCCTCCCGTCTTTATATGACTGGCATTAAAATCTCCCCCCCCCCATAGACCCGACAGCTCCATGGGTAAGTTTCCTTTTCTGCCCCAGGGCCAGTCCATCGGTTCCCTGCGTCGGGGGAGGTGCGAGCATCCTGTATCTGGGGGAGGGAGAGGGCGAGGATACCCGGTTACAGGTTTGATTTCTGAGATCTGCTGCAAGATGTGGACATGGTCATGGATAATCCTTACATCACTTTCAATTTCAGATTCAGATTCAACTTTAATTGTCATTGTCAGTGTACAGTACAGAGACAACGAATTGCAGCTAGCATCTCCCTGGAAGAGCCACATAGAATATGATTTCAATAAATAAATCTATTTACATGCATACAGTTATAGTGTTTTCCTGTGGGAGCAGTGTCCGGGGGGGGTGGGGGCTGATTGGCAGTCACCGAGGTACATTGTTGAGGAGAA
Organism: Leucoraja ocellata; assembly: GCA_036785375.1. Classification (NCBI taxonomy): domain Eukaryota; kingdom Metazoa; phylum Chordata; class Chondrichthyes; order Rajiformes; family Rajidae; genus Leucoraja; species Leucoraja ocellata. The sequence continues at coordinate 214,613 of JAWMAR010001093.1, forward strand.
GGACAGCCGCAGGGAAGAAGCTGTTCCTCGACCTGCTGGTTCGGCAACGGAGAGACCTGTAGCGCCTCCCGGATGGTAGGAGGGTAAACAGTCTGTGATTGGGGTGAGAGCAGTCCTTGGCGATGCTGAGCGCCCTTCGCAGACAACGCTTGCTTTGGACAGACTCAATGGAGGTGAGCGTGGAACCGGTGATGCGTTGGGCAATTTTCACCACCCTCTGCAGTGCTTTCCGGTCGGAGACAGAGCAGTTGCCATACCATACTGTGATACAGTTGGTAAGGATGCTCTCGATGCAGCGGTAGAATTTCACCAGAATCTGAGGAGACAGATGGGCCTTCTTCAGTCTCCTCAGGAAGAAGAGATGCTGATGATTCTTCTTGCCCAGAGTTGAGGTATTGTGGGTCCAAGAGAGGTCATCGGAGATGTTGACCCCCAGGAACCTGAAGCTGGAAACACGTTCCACCTCCGTCCCGTTAATGTGGATGGGGGTGTGCGTGCCGCCTCTGGACTTCCTAAAGTCTACAATGAGTTCCTTGGTCTTCTTGGAGTTAAGGGCCAGGTTGTTGTCAGCGCACCATGCTGCTAGGAGCTGGACCTCCTCCCTGTAGGCCGACTCATCGTTGTTGCTGATGAGGCCAATCACCGTTGTATCATCTGCATATTTGATGATGGTGTAAGTACCATGTACAGGTGTGCAGTCGTAGGTGAAGAGGGAGTAGAGGAGGGGGCTCGGCACACAGCCCTGTGGAACACCGGTGTTCAGGGTGAGGGTTGAGGACGTGTGCTTGTCTAACCTCACAGACTGGGGTCTGTTGGTTAGAAAGTCCAGTATCCAGATGCAGAGGGAGGGGTCGATGCCCAGGTTACCGAGTTTGGTGATCAGTTTAGAAGGTATAATGGTGTTGAATGCTGAGCTGTAATCAATGAACAGCATTCTTACGTAAGTGTCTCTGTTGTCGAGGTGGCAGAGGGCGGAGTGAAGTGCCGTTGAGATGGCATCCTCCGTACTCCTGTTCTTGTGGTAGGCAAACTGATAGGGATATTAAAGAACCATCTTGGACAGTGTCTGGAATTCAGTTAAGGGCCAAAATCACATCTACCGTCCTGTTCTCTAGTTATTCCATGGTGGCTGAAATACTGATGCTTGCTTTCTCCAGCTCATTTACTCCCAGGCCAGGTGTCAGGGTGCGGAGGAATCTGTGCAACCCTGTATTACAGACAACAAGTGAGTTTTCAACTTCTCACCTGCGTCCACGCTTCACTGGGGATGGCTGACTGATTCCTGATCAAATGAGTCTGGATGGTTTTAACTTCCCAAGCATTAGGGGCTACGTATCCCATAGGTCATGTCCCAATCTAATTCGTAGGGATTTATAAGCATTGTCACCACATATCCAGAATACCCCGTGCTGAACAGCCGTAGGGTGCTACTCAGTTCAGTTCCGGCAAAATAACTTCCAGAGAACAGCCTGTGAGCGTGTGTGTGTGTATGTGTGTGTGTGTGGGTGTGTGGGTGTGTGGGTGTGTGGGTGTGTGTGTGTGTGTATGTATGTGTATGTATGTATGTATGTATGTGGGTATGTACGCATGTGTGTATGTATGTGTGTATTTCTGCACGTATGTAAGAGTATGTGTGTGTAAGTATACATGTATGTGTTTATGTCTCTCTCTCTGTCTCTCTCTCCCCCTCTCTCTCTCTCTCTCTCTCTCTCTCTCTCTCCCCCCCCCTTACAATTACCAACACGTACTTGTAACTTAGACATTCAGGCATTTGTATAAATCTATTTATCTATTTGCATATAAACAAAAGGACCCCAGGCTTGGAGTTGAGCAACAGGCCGTACTCTGGGAATTTTATCCATGTTATACTTTTGGCATGCCATACACTTACAGTAACTCTTATCAGTAAAGCAGCAAAACCCAGCCCTTACCAGGAACTCCATCAGCCAGATCAGCTTAGTTGCTTAGGGGCTCTGGTGAGACCACATCTAGAGTATTGCGTACAGTTTTGGTCTCCTAATTTGAGGAAGGACATCCTTGTGATTGAGGCAGTGCAGCGTAGGTTCACGAGATTGATCCCTGGGATGGCGGGACTGTCATATGAGGAAAGATTGAAAAGACTAGGCTTCTATTCACCGGAGTTTAGAAGGATGAGGGTGGATCTTATAGAAACATATAAAATTATAAAAGGACTGGACAAGCTAGATGCAGGAAAACTGTTCCCAATTTTGGGCGAGTCCAGAACCAGGGGCCACAGACTTAGAATAAAGGGGAGACCATTTAAGACTGAGGTGAGAAAAAACATTTTTCACCCAGAGAGTTGTGAATTTGTGGAATTTCATAGAAACATAGAAACATAGAAAGTAGGTGCGAGAGCAGACCACCAGGTCCATCGAGCCCGCACCGCCATTCGCTCATGGCTGAACACTAAACAGACACACTTACCCACAAACAGTAGACACAAGACACAGAACACAAGACACTACCCTCCCCTTTATTCCGCTATCACCCCTCTCCACCCCAAGAACCTCGTGATCTCCTGGGGGAGGCAAAAAAAACGGATAAAAACCCAGGTCCAATTTGGGAAAAAAATCCGGGAAATTCCTCTCCGACCCCAATCTAGGCGATCGACACTTGTCCAGGAGATCACTCAGGTCTTACTATACTAACCATAGCTAGGTCCATATCCCTGCCCTCTCCCCGTAGCCCCTTATCCCCTTGGCAGCTAAAAAAACATCTATTTTAGTCTTAAATATATTTAAAGTTTCTGCTTCCACTGCTCCCTGGGGCAGTGAATTCCATAAATTAACCACCCTCTGGGTGAAGAAGTTCTTCCTCATCTCAGTTTTAAAAGAGCCCCCCCTTATTCTGCAACTATGTCCCCTAATTCTAGTTTCCCCGATCATTGGGAACATCCTCGGTGCATCCACCCGATCAAGGCCCCTCACGATCTTATATGTTTCAATGAGAACGCCTCTCATTCTTCTAAACTCCAAAGAGTAGAGTTCCAGCCTACTTAACCTTTCCTCATATGTCAATCCCCTCATTGCAGGAATTAATCTTGTAAACCTTCGCTGCACTGCCTCCAGGGCTAGTACATCCTTTCTTAAGTATGGACCCCAGAACTGTACACAGTATTCCAAATGTGGTCTCACTAATACTGTGTACAGCTGCAGCAAGACCTCCGTGTTTTTATACTCAATCCCCCTAGCAATAAAGGCCAAAACTCCATTGGCCTTCCTGATTGCTTGCTGCACCTGCATACTAACTTTCAGTGATTCATGTACTAATACCCCTAGATCCCTTTGCGTTGCATTACAACGCAGCTCCTCCTCATTTAGAAAATAACTTGCCCTATCATTTTTTTTCCCAAAGTGAATGACTTCACATTTATTAGTATTAAATTTGATCTGCTAAGTTGTTGCCCACTCACCTAGCTTATCTATATCCTTTTGCAGACTCTTCCTATCCTCCTCATCCCCTACTTTTCCTCCCATTTTTGTATCGTCCGTAAATTTTGATATATTACACTTGGTTCCCTCCTCCAAATCATTTATATAAATTGCTGCCGAAGTCATTCGAGGGAGGAAGTATGTTATCGTAATCAACCATGAATCTGTTTGTAAAACAATAATGGTGTTATTAACAATAACAAGACGGAAATGCTCCCCCGGGCTTAAATTATTTATTTGCAGATTCTAATACATTTTCTGCAAACGATACAGGTTCTGACGGCGGCTTGTTCTAAAAAGTTTGGAATGTATACTCCGTAGACTACCCTGCTGTAGCCAGGATGTGGGCCATAGGCACGTCCATCCTCTTAGCCGCCAATGTGAATGCTGCCCTGGTGGAGTGAGATTTATACACGTTAGTATTTACTCCAGCAGCTCCCAGCACCTGCTTGAGCCACTTGAGATAGTTTGGCTCATCACCCGACCATGAGGTTTCTTGTGGCTGACCCATAAGGCTTTTTATCTCCATCAGGGATTTCTTATTGTGTCGATGTAATTCAATAAATGGGTCATTACACATAACCGTGGTTCAGGTGGGTATGCCCGGAATTCCATGACAAGACCTGATGTTCCTGGTCTGACCAGCCCCTGAATGGTAAATGTGACACGGTCTGGTGTTATAACCATATTGTCCAATCGTAGTAGATGGAGGAACTGGACTCTTTGTGCTGAGACAAGAGCCATCAGCATGACCGTCTTCAGGGTAGGCTGATCCAGGGTGAGAGACCTGGCTGGTGACCATCCCCTAAGGTACGTCAGGACCACACTGACATCCCAGATTTGGGTGTACCTAGTTCTGGGGGATTAGAGTTGAATATGCCTCTCCTGAGTTTGATCACCAGCGGGTGGTATCCTGTGGTCTGTTGTCCTGGTGCCTGAGTTAAGTAGGCTGACAGAGCACTTTTGGCTGTATTAATGGCGCTGTAGCTGAGTCCTTCATTGTGGTGAAGACCTGCCAGGAATTCCAGTACAGGTTTTGTTGTAGTTGAATATGTAGTTCCTGTATTTGAAGTATCTTCCCACTTCTTGATGTTCGCCAAGTATAGTTCCCTTGTGGATATGCGATGGGATGCTGTCATCGTGTCGATAGTGCTGCCTGACAAATCCAGGCCCAGCAGTGGTCTTTCCAATTCTGCAACCCAGGCCCAGCAGTGGTCTTTCCAATTCTGCAACCCAGGCCCAGCAGTGGTCTTTTCAAAATCTGCAGTTTAATTTATCGTGGCATGGGTGGCTTATGCCTGATACTGGGTGAGTTAATAAGTCTGGGCGAATGGGAAAAGTCATTAAGGGTTTTAATGACCATGTCGAGGACCACTGGGAACCATGGCTGTGTAGGTTAGTCGGGTGCGATCAAAATACCTGAAGCAGAGTCCATCTGTATTTTGCGTAGTACCCGACTGATGAGGCCCTAGTACCTGACTGAATGAGGTAGAAAAGGGGAGAACATGGAGATTAGATTCCCCCCCCCCCTCCCAGTTCAGCGGGAATGTATCCATTGCCGCTACCTCAAGGTCTGGTTCCATGCGACATACATCGGTATGTGGTGATTCAAATGGAATACAAGGAAATCGATATCTGGTGTTCCATATTGCCTTGTAATTTCAGCAAATACTTTGGTTTAATATGTCTGTTACTGTATTTAGCTCACCTGGCAGGTAAGTTGCTGATGGTCAAATACAGACCAGAAAATCTTAGCAAAGACTTTAGCAAGAAGGGTAAGCAAATATATTAGTAAATTGATAAACCCTGATCAAACAGGGTTTATACCCAAAAGATACTCATTTAATAATTTGAGGCGCCTGCTTAATATAATGTACTTACATAAAGTAGAGGAAGAAGATATATCAATTATTTATTCGGACGCAGAGAAAGCATTTGATCAGGTAGAGTGGCAATACATATAAAGTACTGCAAAAATTTAATATGGGAGAGAATTTTATAACATGGGTAAAATTATTGTATGATAAACCGATGGCAAGAATTTTAACTAACAACATGTTATCTCATATACCTATTTCAGTCTATTTTGGTATATATGCCAACATTTTGTATTTTTAAATTAAACACTAATATTACTAATTTTATTTGGGACTATAGATCACATAGAATTACAAAAAAACACTTATGTAAACCAAAAGAGGTCGGGGGACTTTCACTCCCAAATATTATGTATTATTACTGGGCAGTGCATATTAAGAATATAATTTATTGGCTGGATAGTTCTACCCAACAGACAGAATGGATAAAAATTGAGAAAGAGGATTGTCGTGCTTGTAATATAGGAACAATCCTCTTCTCCCCGAAAAAACTGAACAACACAATATATAAGAAGAACCCAATTACAGTAGATATGGTACAATAAGAATTTGGAAACAAATACAATTATCTTTAAAATTAAGAAATTAATCATTGTTAATGCCAATTGCGAATAACCCTTTATTCAAACCATCCCTTATTGATAAGACATATAACCAATGGGAAAGTCTTGGAAATAGAAGGATCGGTGATATGTATGAAATGGGAAACCTACTATCATTCCAACAATTACAATTAAAATTTAAACTGAAAAACAACCAATATTTTAAATATCTTCAGATTTGCGATTTCATGAAAAAATATATACAAGGATATCAAAAAATAACTCCTGAATTATTGGAAGAAGTAATGAATATTAAAGCTGACACAAAAATTAATATCATATTTATATAATAACATTTTAAATATAGACCTACCATCGACAGAGGTACTTAGAGAAGAGTGGGAACGGGAACTAATGATAAAAGTTACGAAGGTTACATGGGAAAAGTACTTGATATATATTCACAAATGTTCGATTAATGTAAGACATAATCTAATTTGATTTTAAATTTTACATAGATTATATTATTCAAAAACAAGATTGAACAAATTTTATCCAAATATATCCCCCATTTGTGATAAATGTTTATCCCAAAAGGCAACTATAACACACTCCTTTGTTTCCTGCATAAAACTTTATAGATTTTGGAGTGATATTTTTGAAATATTTACAAAATTATTCAAGATAAGAATGGAACCTAATACTGAAATGATTATATATGGATTAATGGAAGATGGGAATAAATTGAACACATCTCAAAATTTATTTTTTAATTATGGTTTAATAATAACAAAAAAATTAATACTTACATTTTGGAAAAATACATCAATACCAATGCTTAAAATGTGGGTTGCAATTATGTTGGACACCGTTCATCTTGAGGAAATGCGATTCCTCCTAATGGATAAATCAGACCGATTCATAACGAGTTGGTCTCCATTTGCCGTCTTTTTGGAATCATATGGTGCAACACAATTGTAAAAGCTAACTGTTTCAGGACTGGACGAGGGATGGTCAAGATTATAAACAATGATCTCCTTACTTTTTTTTCCTTTATGTCATATTCTCTTTTTTCTATTTTCTTTTCCTCAACTTTCTTCATTCATTCATCTTTTTTCTTTTTCTTCACACATTATATATCTCACGTCTTTCTATCCTTTACTATCTAATTTATTTTTCTTATTCTCATCTTTCTTTATTATAACAAAAAAAATAAGAAGCTGTACATAAAATGTATTATGAACATTTATATTAGGCACTTTGGTGCCATATGATTGTACTTCTAATAAAATAAAATATTACAAAATATATATATATATATGTTTGACGACATACCATTACCAATTGTTAAATAAATTGTCACATGATATCGATTTCATTCCGCCCATGTGGTTTGGTATATGCCACCACTGTGATGTTGTCAATTTATAAACGAACATGCAAAATGGTGCACTATTGAACAATATGCTTTTACCCATAGAACGCACTCAATATTTCCAACTAGGTTTTATGCCCAGTGTCTGTAGTGAAGACGATTACAGATTAGTCAATTTACTACCTGTTCTTGATATGGGTTATTTTGTTTAAACACTAGCACCTTAGCTCTAATGGAAAGGTTCAAGTTAAGTAACTGGTAATGCTGCCACTAATTCCCAATTACTCTTGCCACTTTGTTGAATGGCTGGTTGATTGTTAACCATTAATTTGTTACATGTTGCGCCAGTACACTGACTCTCCTTTTGGCAATGTTATAGACATTATGTCTATTATGTGTTATGATTGTGTTTATAATGTGTTTGGGTGTTTTGTTGTTTGTCTTTTGCACACACGTCCGCGAGCATTGCCACTTTCATTTCACTGCACATCTCGTATGTGTATGTGACAAATAAACTTGCCTTGACTTGACTTGACTTGACAAGTGGATAGAGTTAATTGAATACCAGACAGTCCATAGTTGTGGATGGTGTCAACGTAGAGTTATCTGGATTGTATGACAGAGCCCAGGCTAAGTAAGTTTTAGTAGCTAATGCTGCTGATTTGGCTATTTCCATGGTTTTGTCTGTCGTTAATATCATTGAGACATGCCATGACGATATGTTCCTTAATAGTGTCAGGGCTGGTTTGAATATCTTGGAAAACAGTTTTGGCTCATATTTAGCCATTGTCAATAATTTATACTCCCATAGTTACACCATCCAGGTAAATTGTGGTATCTGCGAAGATCTTTTATGAATGGGTACTGAATAGCATATTTTAAGTCGATGTCTACCATAAAGTATCCTAGGAAATCCACGGTTAGCAGTTACAAGTGTTCCATTAAAGTGTGTGTACCTGGTGAAAATATTCAAGTGGTTAAGTCAATGATGGTGCAATATTCACCATCTTTGGGTTTTTTGGTACCAAAGGTTCATATTAGACTTCTTTATGACCCCTTTGTATATCTTCTCCAGTTCGGCTAGTCCCTCATGTTCTTTTTTAGTGGGAGAGTAAACCCCTTTGGGGTGCATGCTGAACTGGTGGCAATATTCTTAATTCAATTTTTATCCTTGAATACTTTTGGTATATCACTACCAAGTGTGATAGTTCTTCATGCTTCCAAACCCAGGTGTGACCCCCCCCCCCCGTTAGTACAAACCCTTCACCTTTTATGTGATGGTAGGAACCATACTCACCTGGCCGCACTGTTGTTTAGTGGTGTGTTCATTTCTTCGGTTTCTGGTTCCTTGTCTGTCGGGATGGTGTTGTTGGGGGGTGGTGCATTTTCCATGGGACCCGCTCTGGGCCCTGGCCTGAAAAGGCTTACGGGGACTGGCATGCGGACCCTGAGCTTTCACCAGTACCATTACGCCTACTGGTGGATGCGTGGAGGTACTGCTGTCTGGTTTTGTGCGGTTTGCTCATTCCAGGCCCTGCCCTCATGATGCCGAATATCTTGGATACTTGGTCCAATTTTTAGGCTTGATTAGGTAACTTTACCAGATAGCAGGATCTGTGGTTGTGAGGTCGGCGGTCTCACAGTCCTGTGAATTTTTTAGGTTGAGGGCAGGTTTTATGACTTCCTTCCAGAGTTTGCGGTCGCATACTGTGTTGAACAGTAGGGTCAGGTGTTTTGCCATACTACCCTGCCCCTCTAGAATGAGCATGTGAAAATGATAGCCGATGTCAGGGGTATCAAATGCAATTTAAGATATTTGGGTTTTTGAGTGCCCTGCTCAATGTACCCCCAATAATGGTAGGCACTTTGAGTAAATGCAATTTTGGGGAGGCGTCATAAAATCCAACGCCTCATGACTACCTGTCTTGGAGAGGTTTTTTGGAAAGACAGGTAGTAAGCTGGACATCAGTTTAGACTGAAACGGCCATCTCGCTCGTGGTGTAGCCACGTAGCGGTATCTCACACCCAGCAGCTCTTCCTGATCCTGTACCTCAAGCATACTCCCGATGTTGTTCAGCCAGTGACCCCTCTTCTTGACCAGCCCAGCCCTGGTCGCCATCGATCTCCTCTGATGAGGGAGATGGCCAGTGCTGTTAGTGCACTGGAGCGGGAGTGTTATGCTCCCTTGGCGAGTTTGCCCCAGCTCCCGAGGCAAGTCTCGCTGGAGTTTTTTCCTCCATGACCTTTCTCTAGGCTTGGAAAACAGACACTTACTCACTCTCGGGCGGTAGTTTGAAGTGCCGGCTCCATCTTCCGTGTCTGTCTCCAGCCCGAGGTTTGGTTGCCAACTTTGCACAAGAGGCTGCCTGCCGTTCTCGGGTGGCATTTCAGCCATTCTCGGGTGGCGAGTCTCCTTGTCGGAGTATGCAGGGATTACCGGCCGGGTTTTGAATTTCCCTCCAGTCCGCTGCTGTTGGTCAGACAGCTCTTAGCGGACTGGGCATCGGCTCAGTACCCTGACTGTGGACCGCAGCGTGTACGGTCCAGGTGCCGCCTCTCGCCAACAATAGTACTGACTAAAGCAAATTTGCTTGTTTCTGGTTCCAATCCCCAATATTTAACAAAGGCACTATGGACACGATCAATTTGTTTGGAGATTGTTTGTGTCTTCCTTAGTGAAGACAGAACAAAAGTAATTGTTTAACTGTTCTGCCATTTGCTTGTTTCCCATTATAAATTTAACTGTTTCTGACTGTAAGGGATCAACATTTGTCTTCATTAATCTTTTCCTTTTTACATATCTAAAGAAGCTTTTACGGCCAGTTTTTATATTCCCCGCAAGCTTTCTTTCATGCTCTTTTTTCCCCCTCTGAATTAAACCCTTGTCCTCCTCTGTTAAATTCTGAATGTCTCCCAGTCCTCCGGTTTGCTGCTTCCTCTGGCCAATTTAGATGCCTCTTCCTTGGATTTATTGGCAAGTGTTGAAGGTCATCCTGCAGGTGGGTGGTCTGGGTGACCGGTGCCCATCAGCCGATCTCTCTAAACCTCTCGTGTACATGGCAGTCTACAGCTGCTCTGTGATGTGGAGCCCCCGCCCACTTCACCATCTCTTTACATTAGAGATACAGTGCGGAAACAGTCCCTGCAGCCCATCGCGTCCACGCCGACCATTAATCACCCCGTACACTAGCTCAACCCTCACTCCCCTCACTCTCCATCGTGCCCCCTCACTCTCCCCTCTCACCCTTCATTCCCCTACTCCCCTCACTCCCCTCACTCTCCATCGTGCCCCCTCACTCTCCCCCTCACACTTCATTCCCCTACTCCCCTCATTCCTCCTACTCCCCTCAACCCCCTCAATCTCGCTCACTCCCCTCACTCCAACTCACTACCCCCACCCCCCTCACTCCTCTCACTCCCCTCTCTCCCCTCATGCCCCTCACTCCAACTCACTCCCCTCACTGCTGCTACTCCCCTCACTCCAATTCCCCTCTCTCCCCCCTACTCCGCTCACTCTCCCTCAATCTCACTCACTCCCCTCACCCCCCTCACTCTCCCACACTCACCCTCACTCTCCCCTCACTCCGCTCACACCACTCCATCACCACCCCACTCACTCCCCTTCACTCTCCTTTTACTCCCCCTCCCTCACTATTTCTCATCTCCCCCTCCCCCTCCCCTCCCCCTCCCCCTCTCTCCCCTCGTATCCCTGTCCTGCTCTGATGCAGCACTAACTCTGCCCCATTCGGGCCTCTCACTGTGTATTGTTGTGGGTGAGGAAAGGGGTGCCAGACCTCACCCTCTTGCCACACAATCTCTTGCAGGTCATGACTAGAGGGACTCTGTCTCTGTTGCGATTAGGGGGAGGGAGGAGCAAGGGCGGAGGTGTGGGGTACCGAGGAGACACGAGTGAGGGCCGCATTTATGTTCCCTAAAGAATGAGGGCATCTCGAATTCCCCAGTATGGAACACCTCATCTTTGGCGCAGATGCGGCATAGACGGAGGAATTGAAAGTCAGCAGTAGAGCCATTGCAGGAAACAGGGTGGGAAGAAATGTAGTCGAGATAGTTGTGGGAGTCAGTGGGTTTGTTATAGACGTCAGTCAATGTCTGGGCCAATTGGACATGTGGTGGTGGTGGCTGTGAGGAGGAGCAGAGCTATAAGATTGTTGGACAGAGGAGCTTTCTCTCCTTGGATCCCATGGGATCTAACCTTCTAGAGCAGCCTACCATGCGGAACCTTGTCAAATGCTTTGCTGAAGTCCATGTAGACAACATCTACAGCTCTGCTTTATCGACTTTTATGGTCACAACTTCAAAAATCTTAAATAAATTTGTGAGGCACAACCTCTGCTGGAATAATTTTACACAAGACGTGTGACTTTCAAACAGTTACTACATTATTAGCAATAACGTTCAATTTCCACAGAGTGAGGTGTTGCCCACGTTGAAATACAAGATGGTAGAACAGCTCAGTTCTTCCCACAATTCCCACAATCTCCCCTCTTGTCCAAACAGGTCAATAATAAAATTGTTAGTCAGTGTTATCATAAAAGTCAAGAGAGTTCAATGTCATGTGTCCCAGATAGCAGAATGAAATTCTTGCTTTGCTTCAGCACAACAGATTACAGTAGGCATGAGTACAGAACATATCATATCAGTGTGTCCATATACCATTATATAAATATATACACACGTCAATAAAATAAGCAGATAAAGTGCAAATATAGACAGATAATGGTCTATTATGCTATTGATTATTATATATGCACACACATAAATAATCAGATTAAGTGCATTGGGCTCTTAATGTTCCGAGATTTGTTTCAGTTGTGTTTAATACCCTGATGGCTGTGGGGAAGCAGCTATTTCTGTACCTGGACGTTGCTTCAGGCTCTTGTACCTTCTACCTGAAGGTAGCAGGGAGATGAGTGTATGGCCTGGATGGTGTGGGTCTTTGATGATGCTGCCAGTGTTTTTGAGGCAGCAACTGCAATAGATCCCCTCGATGGTAGGGAGGTCAGAGCCGATGGTGGGCTGGGCACTGTTTACTACTTTTTGTAGTCTTTTCCGCTCCTGGGCGCTCAAGTTGCCGAACCATGCCACGATGCAACTGGTCAGCATGCTCTCTACTGTGCACCTGTAGAATTTAGAGAGAGTCCTCCTTGACAAACCGATATTCATGAGTTGCATGTGGGCGTCATCAGGATCATATTGAAAAAGGATGTGTTGTGGTTCAGCACTGAGACGGGACAAGCAGGAGAGCTCGAATGAAGCAGAGTGATAGCTGGAACAATACATATACGGTGACAACAGCGACTAAAATAATAATACCATATTTTATAATGGTCTTAACTCCAGCACAGTTTCCAAGGTCAGGGAGGCACTCCCACCAGTCAAGGGGTTTAATTTCTAAGATCTGCTGCAAGGTGAGGACAAGGTCATGAATAATCCTTACATCACTTTCAATTTGATTGTCTTGGTTCGGGAAGAAACAGCAGGATGTGTTACCTCTACCCAGGGCCACTAGGAGATAGTCCAGAGTTATCCGATATTAAATAACCATCTTGGACAGTGTCTGGGCTTCAGTGAAGGGCCAAAATCACATCTACCGTCCTGTTCTCTACTTATTCCTTGGTGGCTGAAATATTAATGGTTGCTTTCTCCAGCTCATTTACTCCCAGGCCAGGTATCAGGGTGCAGAGGAATCTGTATGTGGAAGTGTGTGTGTGTGTGTGTGTGTGTGTGTGTGTGTGTGTGTGTGTGTGTGTGTGTGTGTGTGTGTGTGTGTGTGTGTGTGTGTGTGTGTGTGTGTGTGTGTGTGTGTGTGTATGTGTGTGTGTGTGTGTGTGTGTATGTGTGTGTGTGTGTGTGTGTGTGTGTGTGTGTTTGCATATATGTTTGCATGTATGTATGCATGTATGTATGTATGTATGTATGTATGTGTGTTTGCATACATGTCTGCATGCATGTATGTATGTATACAAGTACGTATGTATGCATGTATGTGTGTATGTATCTATATATATATATGTATGCATTTGTTGATGTATGTACGTATGCACGTATGCATGTATGTGTGTATGTATGTATTTATGTATATATGTATGCATGTTTGCATGTATGTATGTGTGTATATATGTATATATGTATGTATGTATATATGTATGTATAAATGTATGTATATATGTGTGTATGCATGTATGTGTGTATATATGTATATATGTATGCTTGTATGTACGTATATATGTATGTATATATGTGTGTATGTGTGTATGTATATATGTATGTATATATGTGTGTATGTGTGTATGTATGCGTGCCATACAATACTGCATGTCCGCCACAATCTATGAGGACAAAGAGCTGAAGGT
>JAWMAR010001093.1:233232-271830 GCA_036785375.1 Leucoraja ocellata
ATACCCCCTGATCCCTTGAGCCACAAGGGCCACATCTAACTACCTCTTAAATGTAGCCAATGAACTAGCCTCAACTACATTCTGTGGCAGAGAATTCCAGAGATTCACCACTTTCTGTGTGAAAAATGTTTTTCTCATCTCAGTCCTAAAAGATTTCCCCTTTATCCTTAAACTGTGACCCCTTGTTCTGTACTTCCCCAACACCGGGAACAATCTTCCTGCATCTAGCCTGTCTAACCCCTTAAGAATTTTATGAAAGGTAAATCATGTCTTACGAATCTTATAGAATTTTTCGAGGATGCAACTAGTAGCGTGGATAGGGGAGAACCAGTGGATGTGGTGTATCTGGACTTCCAGAAGGCTTTCGACAAGATCCCACATAAGAGATTGGTATACAAACTTAAAGCACATGGCATTGGGGGTTCAGCATTGATGTGGACAGAGAACTGGCTGGCAAACAGGAAGCAAAGAGTAGGAGTAAACGGGTCCTTTTCACAATGGCAGGCAGTGACTAGTGGGGTACCGCAAGGCTCAGTGCTGGGAACCAGCTATTTACAATATATTTTAATGATCTGGATGAGGGAATTGAAGGCAATATCTCCATGTTTGCGGATGACACTAAGCTGGGGGGCAGTGATAGCTGTGAGGAGGATGCTAGGAGACTGCAAGGTGACTTGGATAGGCTGGGTGAGTGGGCAAATGTTTGGCAGATGCAGTATAATGTGGATAAATGTGAGGGTATCCATTTTGGTGGCAAAAACAGGAAAGCAGATTATTATCTCAATGGTGGCCGACTAGGAAAAGGGGAGATGCAACGAAACCTGGGTGTCATGGTACACCACTCATTGAAAGTAGGCATGCAGGGGCAGCAGCCAGTGAAGAATGCGAATGGTATGTTAGCTTTCATAGCAAAAGGATTTGAGTATAGGAGCAGGGAAGTTCTACTGCAGTTGTACAGGGTCTTGGTGACACCACACCTGGAGTATTGCGTACAGTTTTGGTCTCCAGATCTGAGGAAGGACATTATTGCCATAGAGGGAGTGCAGAGAAGGTTCACCAGACTGATTCCTGGGATGTCAGGACTGTCTTATGAAGAAAGACTGGATAGACTTGGTTTATACTCTCTAGAATTTAGGAGATTGAGAGGGGATCTTATAGAAACTTACAAAATTCTTAAGGGGTTGGACAGGCTAGATGCAGGAAGATTGCTCCCGATGTTGGGGAAGTTCAGGACAAGGGGTCACAGCTTAAGGATAAGAGGGAAATCCTTTAAAACCGAGATGAGAAGAACTTTTTTCACACAGAGAGTGGTGAATATCTGGAACTCTCTGCAACAGAGGGTAGTCGAGGCCAGTTCATTGGCTATATTTAAGAGGGAGTTAGATGTGGCCCTTGTGGCTAAGGGGATCAGGGGGTATGGAGAGAAGGCAGGTACGGGATACTGAGTTGGATGATCAGCCATGATCATATTGAATGGCGGTGCAGGCTCGAAGGGCCGAATGACCTACTCCTGCATCTAATTTCTATGTTTCTATGTTTCTATGTTTCTCTGTACTCCCTCTATGGCAATTAGGATGAT
Source organism: Leucoraja ocellata (assembly GCA_036785375.1). NCBI lineage: Eukaryota > Metazoa > Chordata > Chondrichthyes > Rajiformes > Rajidae > Leucoraja > Leucoraja ocellata. The sequence goes on from JAWMAR010001093.1 coordinate 234,812, forward strand.
GTCCCTGGTTAGTTTGGAGACCCCTGGTGTAAACATTGGGATGGTGTCCCTGGTTAGTGTTTGAAGAGTCACTGTACGGACAGTTTATAACCCAGTTTCCATATTGACCACAATGAAAACAAGTTAATCTTACTTGTCCCCCTCCCTCCCACTGACCTGACTCTTCCCCTTCCCCTTCCAAACATTCTTCACTTCGGGGCTTTAGGACCCACAGGGTAAGATTTCTCTACGTCCTGGTTTCTCAATAACCCTCTGCTGCAGTTGATCATTCTGGCACTGACAATGTTGTAAAGTAGTAAGATTAAACGAGAACTTACCAGTTCGAAGTTTGATCTGTATTTTATGAGGAGTTACGATGAGGGATTACGTGAAGAACCCGTCCAGCACGCATGCGCGGCATACTTCAAAGCAGCGGTGTGGAATCACAGAAGACACAATAATTGAAATAAACATAGTAAAGAAAAGGAGAACTTAAATACCAGTTGATCTCTGTAATTCAGGGTGGGAGCGGAGGGCACGTAATCCCTCATCGTAACTTCTCATAAAATACAGATCAAACTTCGAACTGGTAAGTTCTCGTTTAATCTTACTATATTACTTCGGAGTCACGTGGGTGACTACGTGAAGATTTTAAAGCTCTGTGATTTCAAACCGTGTAACAGTTCAGACTTCACTCGCTGTCATTCGAGGGAGGAAGTATGTTATCGTAATCAACCATGAATCTGTTTGTAAAACAATAATGGTGTTATTAACAATAATAAGACCAAAATGCCCCCCCCCCCCCCGGGCTTAAATTATATATTTGCAGATTCTAATACTTTTTCTGCAAACGATACAGGTTCTGCCGGCGGCTTGTTCTAAAAAGTTTGGAACATATACTCCCTAGACTATGCTGCTGTAGCCAGGATGTGGTCCATAGGCACGTCCATCCTCTTAGTCACCGATGTGGATGCTGCCCTGGTGGAGTGAGATTTATACACGTTAGTATTTACTGCAGTAGCTCCCAGCACCTGCTTGAGCCACTTGAGATAGTTTGGCTCGTCACCCGACCATGATGTTTCTTGTGGCTGACCCATAAGGCTTTTCCTCTCCCTCAGGGATTTTTCTCTCCCTCATATGATTGTACTTCTAATAAAATAAAATATTACAAAATATATATATATATGTTTGACGACATACCATTACCAATTGTTAAATAAATTGTCACATGATATCGATTTCATTCCGCCCATGTGGTTTGGTATATGCCACCACTGTGATGTTGTCAATTTATAAACGAACATGCAAAATGGTGCACTATTGAACAATATGCTTTTACCCATAGAACGCACTCAATATTTCCAACTAGGTTTTATGCCCAGTGTCTGTAGTGATGACGATTACAGATTAGTCAATTTACTACCTGTTCTTGATATGGGTTATTTTGTTTAAACACTAGCACCTTAGCTCTAATGGAAAGGTTCAAGTTAAGTAACTGGTAATGCTGCTACTAATTCCCAATTACTCTTGCCACTTTGTTGAATGGTTGGTTGATTGTTAACCGTTAATTTGTTACAGGTTGCGCCAGTACGCTGACACTCCTTTTGGCAATGTTATAGACAAGTGGATAGAGTTAATTGAATACCAGAGAGTCCATAGTTGTGGATGGTGTCAACGTAGAGTTATCTGGATTGTATGACAGAGCCCAGGCTAAATAAGTTTTAGTAGCTAATGCTGCTGATTTAGCTATTTCCATGGTTGTGTCTGTCGTTAATATCATTGAGACATGCCATGACGAAATGTTCCTTAATAGTGTCAGGGCTGGTTTGAATATCTTGGAAAACAGTTTTGGCTCATATTTAGCCATTGTCAATAATTTATACTGCCATAGTTACACCATCCAGGTAAATTGTGGTATCTCCGAAGATCTTTTATGAATGGGTACTGAATAGCATATTTTAAGTCGATGTGTACCATAAAGTATCCTAGGAAATCCACGGTTAGCAGTTACAAGTTTTCCATTAAAGTGTGTGTACCTGGTGAAAATATTCAAGTGGTTAAGTCAATGATGGTGCGACATTCACCATCTTTGGGTTTTTTGGTACCAAAAGTTCATATTAGACTTCTTTATGACCCCTTTGTATATCTTCTCCAGTTCGGCTAGTCCCTCATGTTCTTTTTTAATGGGAGGGTAAACCCCTTTGGGGTGCATGCTGAACTGGTGGCAAGATTCTTAATTCAATTTTTATCCTTGAATACTTTTGGTATATAACTACCAAGTATGATAGTTCTTTATGATTCCAAACCCAGGTGTGATCCCCCCCTGTTAGTACAAACCCTTCGCCTTATATGTGATGGTAGGAACCATACTCACCTGGCCCCACTGTTTTTTAGAGGTGTGTTCATTTCTTCGGTTTCTGGTTCCTTGTCTGTCGGGATGGTGTTGTTGGGGGGTGGTGCATTTTCCATGGGACCCGCTCTGGACCCTGGCCTGAAAAGGCTTACGGGGACTGGCATGCGGACCCTGAGCTTTCACCAGTACCATTACGCCTACTGGTGGATGCGTGGAGGTACTGCTGTCTGGTTTTGTGTGGTTTGCTCATTCCAGGCCCTGCCCTCATGATGCCGAATATCTTGGATACTTGGTCCAATTTTTAGGCTTGATTAGGTAACATTACCAGATAGCAGGATCTGTGGTTGTGAGGTCGGCGTTCTCACAGTCCTGTGAATGTTTTAGGTTGAGGGCAGGTTTTATGACTTCCTTCCAGAGTTTGCGGTCGCATACTGTGTTGAACAGTAGGGTCAGGTGTTTTGCCATACTACCCTGCCCCTCTGGAATGAGCATGTGAAAATGATAGCCGATGTCAGGGGTATCAAATGCAATTTAAGATATTTGGGTTTTTGAGTGCCCTGCTCAATGCACCCCCAATAATGGTAGGCACTTTGAGTAAATGCAATTTTGGGGAGGCGTCATAAAATCCAACGCCTCATGACTACCTGTCTTGGAGAGGTTTTTTGGAAAGACAGGTAGTAAGCTGGTCGTCAGTTTAGACTGAAACGTGGTGTAGCCACGTAGCGGTATCTCACACCCAGCAGCTCTTCCTGATCCTGTACCTCAAGCATACTCCCGATGTTGTTCAGCCAGTGACCCCTCTTCTTGACCAGCCCAGCCCTGATCGCCATCGATCTCCTCTGATGAGGGAGATGGCCAGTGCTGTTAGTGCACTGGAGCGGGAGTGTTATGCTCCCTTGGCGAGTTTCACCAGCTCCCGAGGCAAGTCAAGCTGGAGGTTTTTACTCCATGACCTTTCTCTAGGCTTGGAAAACAGACACTTACTCGCTCTCGGGCGGTAGTTTGAAGTGCCGGTTCCATCCTCCGTGTCTGTCTCTAGCCCGAGGTTTGGTTGCCAACTTTGCACAAGAGGCTGCCTGCCGTTCTCGGGTGGCGTTTCTCCCGTTCTCGGGTGGCGAGTCTCCTTGTCGGAGTATGCAGGGATTACCGGCCGGTTTTTGAATTTCCCTCCAGTCCGCTGCTGTTGGTCAGACAGCTCTTAGCGGACTGGGCATCGGCTCAGTACCCTGACTGTGGACCGCCGCGTGTACGGTCCAGGTGCCGCCTCTCGCCAACAATAGAACTGACTAAAGCAAATTTGCCTGTTTCTGGTTCCAATCCCCAATATTTAACAAAGGCACTATGGACACGATCAATTTGTTTGGAGATTGTTTGTGTCTTCCTTAGTGAAGACAGAACAAAAGTAATTGTTTAACTGTTCTGCCATTTGCTTGTTTCCCATTATAAATTCACCTGTTTCTGACTGTAAGGGATCTACATTTGTCTTCATTAATCTTTTCCTTTTTACATATCTAAAGAAGCTTTTACGGTCAGATTTTATATTCCCTGCAAGCTTTCTTTCTTGCTCTATTTCCCCCCTCTGAATTAAACCCTTGTCCTCCTCTGTTAAATTCTGAATGTCTCCCAGTCCTCCGGTTTGCTGCTTCCTCTGGCCAATTTAGATGCCTCTTCCTTGGATTTATTGGCAAGTGTTGAAGGTCATCCTGCAGGTGGGTGGTCTGGGTGACCGGTGCCCATCAGCCGATCTCTCTCACCCTCTCGTGTACATGCCAGTCTACAGCTGCTCCGTGATGTGGAGCCCCCGACCACTTCACCATCTCTTTACATTAGATATACAGTGCGGAAACAGTCCCTGCAGCCCATCGCGTCCACGCCGACCATCGATCACCCCGTACACTAGCTCAGCCCTCACTCCCCTACTTCCCTCACTCTCCATCACGCCCCCTCACTCTCCCCTCTCACCCTTCATTCCCCTACTCCCCTCACTCTCCATCACACCCCCTCACTCTCCCCTCTCACCCTTCATTCCACTACTCCCCTCATTCCTCCTACTCCCCTCAACCCCCTCAATCTCGCTCACTCCCCTCACTCTCCCTCAATCTTGCTCACTCCCCTCGCTCCACCTCGCTCTACCTCACTCCAACTCACTCCCCTCACTCCCCTCACTCTCCTCACTCCAACTCACTCCCCTCACTGCTGCTACTGCCCTCACTCTCCTCACTCCAATTCACTCCCCTCTCTCCCCCCTACTCCCCTCACTCTCCCTCAATCTCACTCACTCCCCTCACTCCACTCACTGCCCTCACTCTCCCACACTCACCCTCACTCTCCCCTCACTCCGCTCACACCACCTCCATCACCACCCCACTCACTCCCCTTCACTCTCCTTTTACTCCCCCTCCCTCACTCTTTCTCATCTCCCCCTCCCCTCCCCCTCCCCCTCTCTCCCTTCGTATCCCTGTCCTGCTCTGACGCAGCACTAACTCTGATCCATTCGGGCCTCTCACTGTGTATTGTTGTGGGTGAGGAAAGGGGTGCCAGACCTCACCCCCCTGCCACACAATCTCTTGCAGGTCATGACTAGAGGGACTCTGTCTCTGTTGCGATTAGGGGGAGGGGGGAGCAAGGGCGGAGGTGTGGGGTACCGAGGAGACACGAGTGAGGGCCACATCTATGTTCCCTAAAGAATGAGGGCATCTCGAATGCCCCAGTATGGAACACCTCATCTTTAGCGCAGATGCTGCGTAGACGGAGGAATTGAAAGTCAGCAGTAGAGCCATTGCAGGAAGCAGGGTGGGAAGAAGTGTAGTCGAGATAGTTGTGGGAGTCAGTGGGTTTATAGACGTCAGTCAATGTCTGGGCCGTTTGGACATGTGGTGGTGGTGGCTGTGAGGAGGAGCAGAGCTATAAGATTGTTGGACAGAGGAGCTTTCTCTCCGTGGATCCCATGGGATCTAACCTTCCAGAGCAGCCTACCATGCGGAACCTTGTCAAATGCTTTGCTGAAGTCCATGTAGACAACATCTACAGATCTGCCTTATCGACTTTTATGGTCACATCTTCAAAAATCTCAATCAGATTTGTGAGACACAACCTCTGTTGGAATAATTTTACACAAGACGTGAGTTACATTCAAACTGTTACTACATTATTAGCAAAAACTTGTCAGACAAGGAGAACAGTCAAGCAAGAGACTGTCCTCACGAAACAAAGCATGCAATATTTTAATATCATCTGTGAAAACATAATACCAAGATTAGTCACGTACACTTGTTTACAGGGTTAACTATTCTGATCCAACATTCGTTATCTTTCCACTGAAAAACAGGCATCTTTAACTGGGTGGGATATCTCAGGGAGTAGCCGTGTGGCCTTAAGGTCACAAGCTCTTCTTTGTATGAAGCAAACTTGGTTCCTTGACTCACCTGCACCAGGAATGTTTAGCCATTCACTGGAGTAACGTTCAATTTCCACAGAGTGAGGTGCTGCCCACGTTGAAATACAAGATGGAAGAACAGCTCAGTTCTTCCCACAATTCCCACAATCTCCTCTCTTGTCCAAACAGGTCAATAATAAAATTGTTAGTCAATGTTATCATACAAGTCAAGAGAGTTTATTGTCATGTGTCCCAGATAGGAGAATGAAATTCTTGCTTTGCTTCAGCACAGGTTACAGTAGGCATGAGTACAGAACATATCATATCAGTGTGTCCATATACCATTATATAAATATATACACACATCAATAAAATAAGCAGATAAAGTGAAATTAAACAGATAATGGTCTATTATGCTATTGATTAATATATATACGCACAGATAAATAATCAGATAAAGTGCACTGGGCTCTTAATGTTCCGAGATATGTTTCAGTTGAGTTTAATAGCCTGATGGCTGTGGGGAAGCAGCTATTTCTGAACGTGGACGTTGCAGTCTTCAGGCTCTTGTACCTTCTACCTCAAGGTAGCGGGGAGATGAGTGTATGGCCTGGATGGTGTGGGTCCTTGATGATGCTGGCAGCCTTTTTGAGGCAGCGACTGCGATAGATCCCCTCGATGGTAGGGAGGTCAGAGCCGATGGTGGACTGGGCACTGTTTACTACTTTTGTAGTCTTTTCCGCTCCTGGCGCTCAAGTTGCCGAACCATGCCACAATGCAACTGGTCAGCATGCTCTCTACTGTGCACCTGTAGAATTTAGAGAGAGTCCTCCTTGACAAACCGATATTCATGAGTTGCATGATGGCATCACCAGGATCATATTGAAACAGGATGTGATGTGGTTCAGCACTGAGACGGGACAAGCAGGAGAGCTCGAATGAGGCAGAGTGATAGCTGGAACAGTACATATATGGTAACAACAGCGACTAAAATAATAATACCATATTATAAATGGTCTTAAGTCCAGCACAGTTTCCAAGGTCAGGGAGGCACTCCCACCAGTCAAGGGGTTTAATTTCTGAGATCTGCTGCAGGTGAGGACATGGTCATGAATAATCCTTACATCACTTTCAATTTGTTTGTCTTGGTTCGGGAAGAAATAGCAGGATGTGTTAAGGAAGGCTCTCTCTAACTTCTACAGGTGCCCAGTATAGAGCATGCTGACCGGTTGCATCGTGGCTTGGTTTGGCAATTTGAGCGCCCTGGAGAGGAAATGACTACAAAAAGTAGTAAACACTGCCCGGTCCATCTTCGGCTCTGACCTTCCTTCCATCAAGGGAATTTATCGAAGTCACTGCCTCAAAAATGCTGGCAGTATCATCAAAGACCCACACCATCCTGGCCACACACTCATCTCCCTGCTACCTTCAGGTAGAAGGTACAGGAGCCTGAAGACTGCAACAACTAGGTCCAGGAATATCTACTTCCCCACAGCCATCAGGTTATTAAACCTGGCTTGGACAAAACTCTGATTATTAAAGTCAAAGTAAACTTTTATTGTCAATTCAATTATGCAACAGTAGTTACACAGAGGATCGAAATTACGTTTCCCCATACTCCAAATGTGCAAGTAATATTAAAAACACAGACAGACAACATACCAATAAAAATAGACAATAGACATACGTTATTGAAAATATTAAAATATTCACAGTATGCCAAAATGTAGCGGTGTGCTAGACCTAGCAAGCGGGGCAGCCGAGCAGGTATCAGCGCCAGACTAAAAACTAACCCCTACAGACCTGCACTTCCTTCTATTCTGCTGTTCAACGTTCGTTCGCTGGAAAACAAATTGGACTACCTTAGAATGGATCTAACTACACAAAGAAAGGTCAGAGACTGCAACGCCATCATCCTCACAGAGAATTGGCTCAACAACTCCGTTTCGGAAAACGCCATTCAACTGGACGGACTAACAACATTCCGGGCGAACAGGAGTCATGTTCTCAGCGGTAAATCTCAGGGGGGTGGTGTATGCATCTTCATCAATAACAACTGGTGTACAAACGCTGTAACTGTGTCAAGCCACTGCTCTGAGGATATAGAATTTCTGTCAATTAAATGTCGACCATTGTACATGCCAAGGGAATTCACAGCCATCAACATCACAGCTGTCCACCTAGTGCAAACACAAAGAACGCACTGTCTACATTATATCAGTCTATCAGCACAATGCAGAACTGTAACCCGGACTCTGTCTACATAATCGCTGGCGATTTCAATCAGGCCAAACTGAAATCAGTACTACCACATTATTACAAACATGGGAACTTTGCAACCAGGGGTAATAACATACTCGACCAAGTTTACACCAACATCAGACAGGCATTCAGAGCTGCTCCCCATCCCCACCTGGGGAACTCAGACCACCTCTCTGTTATGCTAATTCCAGCTTACAGACCTCTATTGACCAGGAACAAGCCGTCTGTGAAGCAGATCAGAACATGGCCAGAGGGAGCCACCTCAGCTCTCAAAGACTGTTTCGACTGCACAGACTGGTCCATTTTTAGGGAGGCTGCCACTGCCAACCATCATGTTAACTTGATTAATACACTGAATCTGTGACTGGATATATATTCAAATGCATGGAAGATGTGACCGTCATCAAAACCTTCACCACGAGGGCCAACAACAAACCGTGGTTCACCAGGGCGGTACGTGAGCTCCTGAGAGCACGGAATGCTGCTTTCAAGTCCGGGGACAAAGACGCCCTTAGTACTGCTAGGGCCAACTTGAACCGGGGCGTGAGAACGGCCAAGCGTGTCTATGGACAGAAAATTCAGGCACACTTCACGGACACTAAGGTCCCCAAGCGCCTGTGGCAAGGCATCCAGTCTGTCACCGGCTACAGGCCAACACCCCCACCGTGCGAGGACAACACAGACTTCCTCAACACACTTAACACCTTCTTCAACCAGTTTGAGGAGGACAACACCATCACACCAACAAAAGCCCCTCCCTGCCCAGATCATGAAGCACTTCACCTGGACCCAGCTGATGTGCGGAGGACCCTAGTCAAGGTGAACCCCAGAAAAGCTGCAGGTCCTGACAACATACCGGGGCGTGTGCTCAGAGACTGTGCTGACCAACTCACAGAGTTTCTCACGGACATTTACAACACCTCTCTGAGCCAAGCCATCATACCAGCATGCTTCAAAGCCACAACCATCAACCGCTACCCAAGAAATCCCCAGCCTCAACACGGAACGACTACCGGCCCATAGCACTCACGTCCATCATGATGAAGTGCTTTGAAAGGTTGGTCAAGGCCCATATAACATCCAGTCTCCCCTCTACACTTGACCCATACCAGTTTGCTTACCGTCCCAACCGTTCCACTGATGATGCCATAGCAACAGCACTCCACCTAAGCCTGGCTCATCTGGAAACCAAAAACAGTTACGAGCGAATGCTGTTTATCGACTTCAGCTCCGCCTTCAACACAGTCATCCCCCAACATCTGGTGAATAAACTCGGTGAAATAGGCATCAGCACCCCACTATGCAACTGGTTACTGGACTTCCTCACTGACAGACCACAGACAGTAAGAGTTGGCAAAAACTCATCAGAGACCACCATCATGAACACCGGGGTCCCACAGGGATGTGTGCTGAGCCCTCTGTTGTTCACGCTGATGACACATGACTGTTGGGCCAAACACAATTCGAACCACATCATCAAGTTCGCAGATGACACTACAGTGGTGGGCCTCATCAGTCACGATGACGATTCAACCTACAGAGAGGAGGTTCAACAACTCATCAACTGGTGTGATATCAATAACCTTCAACTCAATGTCAATAAAACAAAATAAATAACTGTGGACTTCAGGAAGAAACAGACAACACACACCCCACTTACCATCAATGGCAGTGCAGTGGAGTCTGTGAAAAGCACCAAGTTCCTGGGAGTGCACATCACAGATGACCAGACATGGTCCACCAACACCATCTCCCTAGTCAAGAAGGCACAGCAACGCCTCCACTTCCTTCGACGGATGAGGAGAGCTGACCTCCCCCCTTCTGCCCTCACAACTTTTTACAGGGGTGCCATTGAGAGCATTCTTACCAGCAGTCTCTCAGTCTGGTATGGCAGTTGCTCTGCTGCTGACCAGAAGGCCCTAGAGAGAGTGGTGAGGACAGCGGAGAAGATCACCAGATCACCCCAACCAGCAATCCAGGACCTATACCCATCTCGCTGTCGCAAGAGAGCAAGCAATATCATCAAGGACACCACCCACCCAGCACACAAACTGTTCACCCTCCTACCTTCCGGTAAGCGCTACCGCAGCATGCGGAGCAAAACCACCAGATTCAAGTGGAAATATGTGTGTGTATGTATGTATGTATGTGTGTATGTGTGAATGTATGTATGTATGTATGTATGTATGTATGTATGTATGTATGTATGTATGTATGCAAAGTATGTATGTATGCATGTATGTGTGTATGTGTGTGTATGTATGTATGCATGTATGTATGTATGTATGTATGTATATATGTATGCATATGTGTATGTATGTATGTATGTATGTATGTATGTATGTGTGTTGCATATATGTTTGCATGCATGTATATATGTATGCAAGTACGTATGTATGCATGTATGTGTGTATGTTTGTATGTATGATTGTATATTTATGCATTTGTGTATGTATGTACGTATGCATCTATGTGTGTATGTATGTATGTATGTATATATGTATGTATGTATGTGTGCAGGTGTGTTCTTATGCACGTATGTATGTATGTATGTGTGTATGTATGTATGCATATATGTATGCATGTTTATATGTATATATGTATGTATATATGTGTGTATGTGTGTATGTATGCATGCCATAGAATACTGCATGTCCACTACAATCTATGTGGACAAAGAGCTGAAGGTTTCCCCATTACATAATTCATTCCATTTTGCTGCTTGATCAAAGTGTCAGGCGTCCACCAATACAAAGTTATGTTATAAGATCTGTGGCAGTGGCAAGTGGAATTAACACCAAGATGTTTAATATCAATATCGATGCCAGTTTAGAGCAGGGGGGGGGTCTCCAAACTATGACCCGCGGGCCACATGCGGCCCACCGCAAGATTTCATCCGGCCCGCGTCAGCCTCTAAACACGTCCCATGCTGCGGGCTATTAGGCGGGTTCCGTGGTAGCGGACAAACCAGCAGCCTCACGTGTCCCTCCCCTCCCGTCTTTATATGACTGGCATTAAAATCAACCCCCCCCCCCCACCCCTCATTGACCCGACAGCTCCATGGGTAAGTTTCCTTTTCTGCCCCCAGGCCAGTCCATCGCTTCCCTGCGTCGGGGGAGGTGCGAGCATCCTGGATCCGGGGGAGGGAGAGGGCGAGGGTTGCAGGGCAGAGGGATTTAGGAATGCAGTGAGATCGTTCCCTGAAAATGGTCATTGGTCTTCATCTACATGGGGAGGGGGGAGCAAGGGCGGAGGTGTGGGGTACCGAGGAGACACGACTGAGGGCCCCATAAATGTTTCCTAAAGAATGAGGACATCTCGGATGCCCCAGTATGGAACACCTCATCTTTGGCGCAGATGCGGCGTAGACGGAGGAATTGAAAGTCAGCAGTAGAGCCATTGCAGGAAGCAGGGTGGGAAGAAGTGTAGTCGAGATAGTTGTGGGAGTCAGTTGGTTTGTTATAGACGTCAGTCAATGTCTGGGCCGTTTGGACATGTGGTGGTGGTGGCTGTGAGGAGGAGCAGAGCTATAAGATTGTTGGACAGAGGAGCTTTCTCTCCTTGGATCCCATGGGATCTAACCTTCCAGAGCAGCCTACCATACAGAACCTTGTCAAATGCTTTGCTGAAGTCCATGTAGACAACATCTACAGATCTGCCTTATTGACTTTTATGGACACATTTTCAAAAATCTCCATCAGATTTGTGAGGCACGACCTCTGTTGGAATAATTTTACACAAGACGTGAGTTACATTCAAAAAGTTACTACATTATTAGCAATAACTTGTCAGACAAGGAGAACAGTCAAGCAAGAGACTGTCCTCACGAAACAAAGCATGCAATATTTTAATATCATCTTTGAAAACATAATGCCAAGATTAGTCATACACTTGTTTACAGGGTTAAATATTCTGATCCAACATTCGTTATCTTTCCACTGAAAAACAGGCATCTTTATATGTGTGGGATATCTCAGGGAGTAACACAAGCAATTCTTTGTATGAAGCAAACTTGGTTCCTTGACTCACCTGCACCAGGAATATTTAGCCATTCACTGGAGTAACGTTCAATTTCCACAGAGTGAGGTGCTGCCCACGTTGAAATACAAGATGGAAGAACAGCTCAGTTCTTCCCACAATTCCCACAATCTCCCCTCTTGTCCAAACAGGTCAATAATAAAATTGTTAGTCAGTGTTATCATACAAGTCAAGAGAGTTTATTGTCATGTGTCCCAGATAGCAGAATGAAATTCTTGCTTTACTTCAGCACAACTGATTACATTAGGCATGAGTACAGAACATATCATATCACTGTGTCCAAATACCATTATATAAATATATACACACATCAATAAAATAAGCAGATAAAGTGAAAACAAACAGATAATGGTTAGTATGCTAATTATTATTATATATACACACACATAAATAATCAGATAAAGTGCAATGGGCTCATAATGTTCCGAGATATGTTTCAGTTGAGTTTAATAGCCTGATGTCTGTGGGGAAGCAGCTATTTCTGAACCTGGACGTTGCAGTCTTCAGGCTCTTGTACCTTCTACCTGAAGGTAGCGGGGAGATGAGTGTGTGGCCAGGATGGTGTATGGCCCTTGATGAAGCTGCCAGCGTTTTTGAGGCAGCGACTGCGATAGATCCCCTCGATGGTAGGGAGGTCAGAGCCGATGGTGGACTGGGCACTGTTTACTACTTTTTGTAGTCTTTTCCGCTCCTGGCGCTCAAGTTGCCGAACCATGCCACGATGCAACTGGTCAGCATGCTCTCTACTGTGCACCTGTAGAATTTAGAGAGAGCCCTCCTTGACAAACCGATATTCATGAGTTGCATGATGGCATCATCAGGATCATATTGAAACAGGATGTGTTGTGGTTCAGCACTGAGACGGGACAAGCAGGAGAGCTCGAATGAGGCAGAGTGATAGCTGGAACAGTACATATACGGTGACAACAGCGACTAAAATAATAATACCATATTATAAATGGTCTTAACGAGCCCTCCAGCATGGTTTCCAAGGTCAGGGAGGCACTCCCACCATTCAAAGGGTTTAATTTCTGAGATCTGCTGCAAGGTGAGGACATGGTCATGAATAATCCTTACATCACTTTCAATTTGTTTGTCTTGGTTCGGGAAGAAACAGCAGGATGTGATACCTCTACCCAGGGCCACTAGGAGATAGTCCAGAGTTATCCGATATTAAATAACCATCTTGGACAGTGTCTTGGCTTCAGTGAAGGGCCAAAATCACATCTACCGTCCTGTTCTCTACTTATTCCATGGTGGCTGAAATATTAATGCTTGCTTTCTCCAGCTCATTTACTCCCAGGCCAGGTATCAGGGTGCAGAGGAATCTGTATGTGGAAGTATATGTATGTATGTGTATGTATGTATGTATGTATGTATGTATGTATGTATGTATGTATGTATGTATGTATGTTTGTATATATGTTTGCATGCATGTATGTATGTATGTATGCAAGTACGTATGTATGCATGTATGTGTGCATGTGTGTATGTATGTATGTATGTATATATGTATGCATTTGTGTATGTATGTACGTATGCACGTATGTATGTATGTGTGTATGTATGTATATATGTATGCATGTATGTATGTATGTATGTGTGTATGTATGTATGTATGTATATATGTATGCATTTGTGTATGTATGTACGTATGCACGTATGTATGTATGTGTGTATGTATGTATGTATATATGTATGCATGTATGTATGTATATATGTATGTGTATATATGTATGTATGTATGTATGTATGTATGTATGTATGTATGTATGTATGTATATATGTGTGTATGTATGCGTGCCATGGAATACTGCATGCCCGCCACAATCTATGTGGACAAAGAGCTGAAGGTTTCCCCATTACATATTTCATTCCATTTTGCTGCTTGATCAAAGTGTCAGCCGTCCACCAATACAAAGTGATGTTATAAGATCTGTGGCAGTGGCAAGTGGAATTAACACCAAGATGTTTAATATCAATATCGATGCCAGTTTAGAGCAGGGGGGGGGTCTCCAAACTATGACCCGCGGGCCACATGCGGCCCACCGCGAGATTTCATCCGGCCCGCGTCAGCCTCTAAACACGTCCCATGCTGCGGGTTATTAGGCGGGTTCCATGGTAGCGGACAAACCAGCAGCCTCACGTGTCCCTCCCCTCCCGTCTTGATATGACTGGCATTAAAATCTCCCCCCCCCCCCCCCCCCCCTCATTGACCCGACAGCTCCATGGGTAAGTTTCCTTTTCTGCCCCAGGGCCAGTCCATCGCCGCCCTGCGTCGGGGGAGGTGAAAGCATCCTGGATCCGGGGGAGGGAGAGGGCGAGGATACCCGGTTACAGGTTTGATTTCTGAGATCTGCTGCAAGATGTGGACATGGTCATGAATAATCTTTACATCACTTTCAATTTCAGATTCAGATTCAACTTTAATTGTCATTGTCAGTGTACAGTACAGAGACAACGAATTGCAGTTAGCATCTCCCTGGAAGAGCCACATAGAATATGATTTCAATAAATAAATCTATTTACATGCATACAGTTATAGTGTTTTTCCTGTGGGAGCAGTGTCCGGGGGGGTGGGGGGGGGGGGGGGGGTGATTGGCAGTCACCGAGGTACATTGTTGAGTAGTGTGACAGCCGCAGGGAAGAAGCTGTTCCTGGACCTGCTTGTCCGGCAACGGAGAGACCTGTAGCGCCTCCCGGATGGTAGGATGGTAAACAGTCCATGGTTGGGGTGAGAGCAGTCCTTGGCGATGCTGAGCGCCCTTCGCAGACAACGCTTGCTTTGGACAGACTCAATGGAGGGGAGTGAGGAACCGGTGATGCGTTGGGCAATTTTCACCACCCTCTGCAGTGCTTTCCGGTCGGAGACAGAGCAGTTGCCATACCACACTGTGACACAGTTGGTAAGGATGCTCTCGATGATGCAGCGGTAGAATAGTAAGATTAAACGAGAACTTACCAGTTTGAAGTTTGATCTGTATTTTATGAGGAGGAACGTTGAGGGAATACATGAAGAAGCCCGCCCACAGTGCCAGCGTGTCATCCTTCAAAGCAGAGGTGTGAGGTCACAGATATCCAATATTGACCTAAAATAGCAAGATTATTAAAGAGATACCAGCTTAAGATTTGACCCTACGAGGGTGGGAGCGGAGGGCATGTATTCCCTCAACGTTCCTCCTCATAAAATACAGATCAAACTTCAAACTGGTAAGTTCTCGTTTAATCTTACTATTTTACTTCGGAGTCACGTGAGGGACTCCATGAAGATTTCAAAGCTCTGTGACCTCATGCCCTGGAAAACCGAGTCCATGCTTCACAACTGCCTTGGTAGTTTGGGAGAAATTGTTAATGATTTTTTAAAAACCAAGAAAAACATTGACATCAATTGTTTGCCATAACAATAAATAATATTTATTAATTCAAATCATAAACCCTTGTTCATCAGGGATAAATTATAATACGGAACTTAAAAGTTTCCGCGAAAACGTTTCTACACCACTAAGTGGTTTATTATAGAATTTTTGAAATGTCCTCTCCGACGACCATCCTGCAGTCCTGAGGATTTGGTCCATGGAAACCTCAAGGCGTTTCGCTGCGGATGTAGCTGCCGCCCTGGTGGAGTGAGATTTAAAAATATTAGTGTCCACTCCTGCCTTCCTTAATCCATATTTAATCCACCGAGAAATAGTCTGGGTAGACACCCTGTGGTATGGTTTGCTATAGCTGATTAACAGCCCCATTTCCTTGCCTCTAATGGCCTTAGTCCGTTCCATGTACAACAAAATATGTTCCATAATACAGAGACGTTCGTCCTCCGGGTAAGCCAGAAATTCAATGACCTGTCCTGCTGATCCCGGTCTATTTTGTTTAATTAAATCCTGTATTACAAAGACCAAACGTCCTGCCGCCATAGAGAAGCTATCCAGTGTCAACTTTTGCAGTGACTGGACCCTCTGTGCTGTGACCAATGCCATCAGCATAACCACTTTTCTAGTCAACATGTCCAGAGTCAATGCTGTGGCCGGCGACCAAGTCCTTAGCATATTGAGGACCACACTAGCATCCCAAATCTGGGTGTATCTTGGTTTAGGCGGTCTGGTGTTGAAAATTCCTTTTAACAGTTTAATTACCAGCGGATGAGATCCCACTGAAACACTATCTGTTCCTTGCCACAAAAAGGTTGATAACGCACTCCTGGCACTATTAACTGTGCTATAACTAAATCCTTCGTAGTGCAGACCAGTGAGGAACTCTAGCACTGCCGGCACATTCTTATCTCTGTGGTCCAGATGATTATAATGGCAGTAATTTATCCATTTTTTAATGTGAGTTAAATATTGCTTTTGTGTTGACGTTCTTTGCGCCGCTGTGATCATATCCACAGTTCTACTGGATAGCCCCATGTCTCGTAGAGGTTCCTTCAAAGTCTACAAGCCAACAAAGCAATATTTTTATAACATGGATGGCTATCGTGAGTTACCGGATGTACCAGCAACTTCGGACTTTGTTTAAAGTGCATACATGGTTCTAAAACCATATCTTGTATCACCGAGAACCATGGTTGTGTAGGCCAATCAGGTACTATGAGAATCCCAGATGCCGAATCCTGTTGAATTTTCCTTAGTACCCGATTGATGAGGCAGAAAGGAGGAAATGCATATATGAACCATTTCCCCCAGTGCAGTGAAAATGCATCTGTAGCTTCTGCCCCAGGATCTGGTTCCCATGATACATACCTAGGTAACTGGTGATTTAACCTGGATGCAAAAAGATCAATATCTGGTCTTCCATACTTCACCGTAATTTCCCCAAAGACCTTTCTATTCAACATCCATTCTGTATTTTCATTAAATCTTCGTGACCTGGCGTCCGCCACTGAATTTAGTATCCCTGGTAGATACGTAGCCGATAACCAAATATTCCTTTGTATACACCATTGCCAAATTAAATTTGCCAATTTATCACAAGATATTGATATATTTCCACCCATATGATTGATATATGCCACCACCGTGGTATTGTCTATCTGCAATCTAACATGCTGCTGATTCATGCCTGAGCAGAAAGACTTAAGTCCATGAAATGCACTTAACATTTCTAAATAATTTATACCCTTAATATTTAGTAGGTTAGCTTCTTGAATACTCCATCTCCCTCCACAGCTCGAGATGGTATCCGTCGCACCCCAACCAATTGCACTGGCATCTGTTTGTAATACCACAGACGGGTTGTCTATAACTATTGGGTTGGAGCCATACTTCACATTGTGTTCCCACCATAGTAACTCTTTTATTGCTTCAATTGTTAGCTCCATTGGCCTATCAAAATGGCCTCTGTTAATTTTGAGTGCTCTAATTTTGTCTCTCTGTAAATTTTGGTAATGTAATGGTCCAAATTGTATGGCAGGAAATGTAGCCACAATTTTCCCAATCATTCTGGCTACCCGTCTAATGGATGGTTTAACGGTATTAATAAGCTCTGTGCAATCCTTTTGTATTTCTGTGGCTTTCCCTAGTGGTAAAGTCACTAACATATCAATTGAGTTAATGGTGAACCCCAGGTAATCCATTTTAGTTGATGGTGTTAATTTAGACTTAATTGGATGGATAATGAACCCCAGGTGTTCAAACAATTGCTTAGTGGCCACCACTGCCTTACATGCCAATTCATAAGTTTTCCCCACTATAAGAATATCATCCAAATATGCCATTACTCTATGATTTTTTTGTCGCAATAATGCCAAGGCTGGTTTAAGAATTTTTGTAAATAACCTAGGCGCTGACGTAAGCCCATTTGGCAAAGCCTTATACTGCCAAAGCTGTCCCATCCAATTAAATTTCAAAAACCTCCTGTGTCTATTTCTAATGGGTATTGTATAATAAGCATCCTTAAGATCAATACTTGCCATAAAATAACCTTTAGACACTAAGTCTATAGCAGTGCTAAACGTATCCATTTTAAAATGAACATATTGCACAAATTTGTTAAGTGTTGACAAATCAATAATAACACGACAACCCCCATCTTTCTTATTCCTAATAAATATGTTAGAGACAAACTCCTGTTTTTCAGGTTTAGTTTGTTCAATTACCCCTTGATTGAATAGCCTTTCAATTTCTATGTGAGCTTTTGCTTGTTCTAATTTTGTAAGTATATATTTTCTGTCCGGTGTATGTTGTACTGGAGGGTTATGTTTGTGTAAAAACTCTATGAGATATCCCTTAATACTGCTAAGGATATATCTGTCCATAGTTATATTGCACCATGCTTCCAAATGCAGTTGCAATGCCCCTCCAACTTCCGTGCTCCCTACAACTTTCGGAGCCGCAGATTCACCTACCTCCATGGTTATCGGTGATAATTTATTTATTTCCTTATTTTTATTCGTGGATGTGGAGGCCCTTGATGTTGAGGTTGCGATGCCTGCTGATGTACTGGCTTCCGCATTTTCCACAGCGGACGTCCCGGGCCAAACCCTAAAAAAGGACGCTGCTGCCGCTGGGGGCTCCTCTCTCTCCAATTCCTGGTGGCATTATAGAGCCCACCCTTCTTTGGACGCCCATAGGGTTGGAATCTCTTCCCTAGGTACCCTTTGGCTGCCCTTATCAGCCCCAATGTCTTGGCCTCCTCATCCAACTCTTTGACTTGTTTAGACAAGTCTCCTCCAAATAGTAGGGTTTGGGGTTTTATATCCCTTTGCTTGCACAAACCGGCAAATTTAGGGTCTAGCACAGGCTGAATAGCTTCCTTTCTTAAATTATTCAATTCCAACTGTACATTGCAGAATAATGCTAATGCATCCTTTTGGTCACTATCCATCTGCACTTTCTCAAACGAACGGGCCAAAGCTGTAATCCCCGCTGTGAGACCTTTGAGGGCATTTTGGACCTTAAGATCCTGATTTCTAATACCCCCCACCACATGCTTCCAGATACACCTGTTTACACTGGCTACATGCAGCACAGTACAATTCCCTGGTGGTAAGTGCCTTGCCAATACTTCAGCCATCGTATTAGCCTGCAACTGGTGTGTGGACATGTAGTCGATACTTGCAGCCATCCTGTCCTCGAGGTTCTTGCCGGTCTGCTGCTGCTGGAAGTACTCTCCCACCATGTCCAGTAAGTTGTGTTCCTTCCCTTCAATGGGAGAAGACGGTTCCACCTCTTGCTCAGACTCTGAGCTGTTCAGACATTGGATATCCTCCTCAGAGGAGTCTGATATGTCTTGCAGCCCTTTAAGGGAACCTGCTGTGGGGCTTACATTGTGCCCACTGTGGCTATCCTCCCTCCGACGGAGCCTGCCACTTTGGACAATTTCGTCCAGCAGCCGCTCCAGCCGACTTTCGTGCTCTCGGGCGCTAGTCGATCGCGGGTGCTTACCGGGCCGCTCCAGCCGACTTCCATGCACTCGGGCACTAGTCGCTCGCGGTTCCCGCAGCCGGTCCCCATGCCTCCCTGCACTGGTCGCTCCCGGCCGCCCAATATTCTCCTGCCGCCCTTCCCGGCCCCGGTACTCACGAGCACCTGTCGCCGGCGGCTGGATATCCATCCATTGGTAGCGGCTTTCCAGCTCCGTAGGGCTGGCCGCTCCTGGCTGCTCCATTTCCCGCAGCTGCTCGTCAGTTCTCCTGACCTGGTGAGTACTGTCTCCACCACCAGAATTAAGGTGATGGGACTTTTGTTTTGCCTTCCCGCCCGGCCGTGAAATCGATTTTGCCGGCGCGGGGTTCAAGTCGGGCACAGCTGGTTCCTCCATCGGTAACAACTGTGGCATCGGCTGCTGCTGCTGCAGGTCCCCGGCTCCTTCCCGACTTTCTTGCTGTTCCTTTCTCACCGACTTCCTGCGAGGTGCTCTGTCCATTCCTACAAAGTTAGAAATGCAGAGTCACTTACCTGCCGTTCGTCGGCTTTTTACTCTCCCATTCACGGGGACGTCCTCCCCAGGTGTGACACGTCCATTCGTTGTTTGCGATATGACACGCTGGCGCTGTGGGCGGGCTTCTTCACGGAGTCCCTCACGTGACTCCGAAGTAAAATTTTACCAGAATCTGAGGAGACAGATGGGCTTTCTTCAGTCTCCTCAGGAAGAAGAGACACTGATGATTCTTCTTGACCAGAGTTGAGGTATTGTGGGTCCAAGAGAGGTCATCGGAGATGTTGACCCCCAGGAACCTGAAGCTGGAGACACGTTCCACCTCCGTCCCGTTAATGTGGATGGGGGTGTGCATGCCGCCTCTGGACTTCCTGAAGTCTACAATGAGTTCCTTGGTCTTCTTGTAGTTAAGGGCCAGGTTGTTGTCAGCGCACCATGCTGCTAGGAGCTGGACCTCCTCCCTATAGGCCGACTCATCGTTGTTGCTGATGAGGCCAATCACCGTTGTACCATCTGCATACTTGATGATGGTGTAAGTACCATGTACAGGTGTGCAGTCGTAGGTGAAGAGGGAGTAGTGGAGGGGGCTCAGCACACAGCCCTGTGGAACGCCGGTGTTCAGGGTGAGGGTTGAGGACGTGTGCTTGTCTAACCTAACAGACTGGGGCTGTTGGTTAGAAAGTCCAGTATCCAGTTGCAGAGGGAGGGGTCGATGCCCAGGTTACCGAGTTTGGTGATCAGTTTAGAGGGTATAATGGTGTTGAATGCTGAGCTGTAATCGATGAACAGCATTCTTACGTAAGTATCTCTGTTGTCGAGGTGGGAGAGGGCGGAGTGAAGTGCCATTAAGATGGCATCCTCCGTACTCCTGTTCTTGCGGTAGGCAAACTGATAGGGATCCAATGTGGGGGGTAGGCAGCCTCTCGAAGCACTGGGTGATGATGGGGGTAAGTGCAACTGGGCGGAAGTCGTTGAGGCTTGCCGCAGTGGAGTGTTTTGGCACTGGCACGATGGAGGTGGCTTTAAGGCACGTGGGCACAACTGCTTGGGCAAGTGACAGGTTGAAGATGTCAGTCCAGACATCGGTCAGCTGCGCAGCACAGGCCCTGGGCACGCACCCGGGGATGCCGTCAGGGCCAGCAGCCTTACGTGCATTAGTCCTACTCAGTGCCACGTATATGTCGTAGGGGGTGAGTGTGAGGGGTTGGTGATCGGCAGGTAGCACAGCCTTGATGGCTGTGTCTAGATCGTCCCTGTCGAAGCGGCCATAGAAGTGGTTAAGCTCCTCAAGGAAGGAGGCGTCGCTGGATGTGGGGGTGGTGTTGGAGGGTCCATAGTCCGTGATGGCCTGGATGCCTTGCCACATGCGTCGGGAGTCGGAGTTGTTGTTGAAGTGCTCCTCAATCCTGAGCTTATGGCAGTGCTTGGCCTTCCTGATGCCCCTCTTCAGGTTAGCCCTGGATGAACTGTAGGACAAACTAATTTGTTTGTCTTGGCTCAGGAAGATACAGCAAGATGTGTTAAGGGTTGCACACACTCTATCCTGGGCCACTAGGAGATAGTCCAGAATTATCCGATAGTAAATAACCATCTTGGACAGTGTCTGGACTTCAGTGAAGGGTCAAAATAGCATCTACCGTCCTGTTCTCTAGTTATTCCATGGTGGCTGAAATACTGATGCTTGCTTTCTCCAGCTCATTTACTCCCAGGCCAGGTGTCAGGGTGCGGAGGAATCTGTGCAACCCTGTATTACAGACAACAAGTGAGTTTTCAACTTCTCACCTGCGTCCACGCTTCACTGGGGATGACTGACTGATTCCTGATCAAATGAGTCTGGATGGTTTTAACTCCCCAAGCATTAGGTGGCTATGTATCCCATAGTTCAGGTCCCAATCTAATTCGTAGGTTGGGATTTATAAGCATTGTCACCACATATCCAGAATACCCCGTGCTGAACAACCGTAGGGTGCTACTCAGTTCAGTTCCGGCAAAATAACTTCCAGAGAACAGCCTGTGAGCGTGTGTGTGTGTATGTGTGTGTGTGTGTGTGTGTGTGTGTGTGTGTGTGTGTGTGTGTGTGTGTGTGTGTGGGTGTGTGTGTGTGTGTGTGTGTGGGTGTGTGTGTGTGTGTGTATGTATGTATGTATGTGGGTACGTACGTGTGTATGTGTGTGTGTGTGTGTGTGCGTATGTATGTATATAGGTACATACGCATGTGTGTATGTATGTGTGTATTTCTGCACACATGTAAGAGTATGTGCGTGTATATATACATGTATGTGTTTATGTCTCTCTCTCTCTCTCTCTCTCTCTCTCTCTCTCTCTCTCTCTATCTCTCTCTCTCTCTCTCTCTCCCTCCCTCCCTCCCTCCCCCCCCTTACAATTACCAACACATACTTGTAACTTAGACATTCAGGCATTTGTATAAATCTATTTATCTATTTGCATATAAACAAAAGGACCCCAGGCTTGGAGTTGAGCAACAGGCCGTACTCTGGGAATTTTACCCATGTTATACTTTTGGCATGCCATACACTTACAGTAACTCTTATCAGTAAAGCAGCAAAACCCAGCCCTTACCAGGAACTCCATCAGCAACATCAGCTTAGTTGCTTAGGGGCTCTGGTGAGATCACATCTAGAGTATTGTGTACAGTTTTGGTCTCCTAATTTGAGGAAGGACATCCTTGTGATTGAGGCAGTGCAGCGTAGATTCACGAGATTGATCCCTGGGATGGCGGGACTGTCATATGAGGAAAGATTGAAAAGGCTAGGCTTCTATTCACTGGAGTTTAGAAGGATGAGGGTGGATCTTATAGAAACATAAAATTATAAAATGAATGGACAAGCTAGATGCAGGAAAGCTGTTCCCAATGTTGGGCGAGTCCAGAACCAGGGGCCACAGACTTAGAATAAAGGGGAGACCATTTAAGACTGAGGTGAGAAAAAACGTTTTCACAGAGAGAGTTGTGAATTTGTGGAATTCCCTGCCACGGAGGGCAGTGGAGGCCAAATCACTGGATGCATTTAAGAGAGAGTTAGATAGAGCTCTAGGGGCTAGTGGAGTCAAGGGATATGAGGAGAAGGCAGACACGGGTTATTGATTGGGGACGATCAGCCATGATCGCAATGAACGAATGGCCTCCTCCTGCACCTATTTTTTATGTTTCTAACTGTGGGAACCATAAGATCACTTGGCAATTTAAAACATTTTGCATTTATCCATAAAAATGGGCGCTCAGAAACATCGGCACCACTTGTATTGGTTTTATATCATTAATAGAGGGCACTGGGGGAATCACAATTTCCCAGACACTGGGGGATAACTGTTTTAATTTTGAGGGTGGCTGCTGCTTGAGCTGCTACATCAGCTCGGGCATTGCCTAAAGAGATGTCAACCTGACCCATTTTTTTAGTGTGTGTGGAACATTTCACTACTGCATCAGCAGTGGGCAATTGAATCGCTTTCAACAGTTTACGGTTCATTATCTCGTGTCTTATAGGGGTACCATACCGGAATATGTTAAATATCCACGGGCTTCCCATCATTTGCCAAAATCATGGACAACTCCAAAGGCATAGCGGTAAACTATGTAAATGTAAACAGTGTTAGATTTGGCGAGAATACATGCACGGGTGAGGACAAAGAGATCAGCAAGTTGAGCAGAGCATGTGGAGGGCAATGCTACTGATTCAAATGTGGAGCTGGAGGTTGATATTACATTGCCCGTTTGAAGGGAACCAGCAGTCAGGCGCTCTGGTAGAGGGTCCATCAACGTAAAATTCATATTCTGGATTTGTGCGCGGATCATCTACAAGGTCCGTTCAAGGTGCGGTTGTGAGTCTAGTAACAAGTTTGCAGTCATGTGGTTCACCATCTTGCTTAGTGGGAAGTAGAGGGGATCAGTGTGGCACAGCGCACAATGTTGTTAGTGTAAACATTGGAAATATAGAAAATAGGTGCAGGAGTAGAGGCCATTGGGCCCTTCGAGCCTGCACCGCCATTCAATATGATCATGGCTGATCATCCAACTCTGTATCCTGTACCTGCCTTCTCTCCATACCCCCTGATCCCTTGAGCCACAAGGGCCACATCTAACTACCTCTTAAATGTAGCCAATGAACTAGCCTCAACTACATTCTGTGGCAGAGAATTTCAGAGACTCACCACTATCTGTGTGAAAAATGTTTTTCTCATCTCGGTCCTAAAAGATTTCACCCTTATCCTTAAACTGTGACCCCTTGTACTGTACTTCCCCAACATCGGGAACAATCTTCATGCATTTAGCCTGTCCAACCCCTTAAGAATTTTGTAAGTTTCTATAAGATTCACACACTGTTCCCCTACAACTCCGTAGACGGAGGAATTGAAAGTCAGCAGTAGAGCCATTGCAGGAAGCAGGGTGGGAAGAAGTGTAGTCGAGATAGTTGTGGGAGTCAGTGGGTTTGTTATAGACGTCAGTCAATGTCTGGGCCGTTTGGACATGTGGTGGTGGTGGCTGTGAGGTGAAGCAGAGCTATAAGATTGTTGGACAGAGGAGCTATCTCTCCTTGGATCCCATGGGATCTAACCTTCCACAGCAGCTTACCATGTGGAACCTTGTCAAATGCTTTATTGAAATCCATGTAGACAACATCTACAGATCTGTTTTATCGACTTTTATGGTCACATCTTCAAAAATCTCAAATAGATTTGTGAGACACGACCTCCATTGGAATAATTTAACACAAGACGTGAGTTACATTCAAACTGTTACTACATTATTAGCAATAACTTGTCAGACAAGGAGAACAGTCAAGCAAGAGACTGTCCTCACGAAACAAAGCATGCAATATTTTAATATCATCTTTGAAAACATAATACCAAGATTAGTCACGTACACTTGTTTACAGGGTTAAATATTCTGATCCAACATTCGTTATCTTTCCACTGATAAAAGGCATCTTTATCTGTGTGGGATATCTCAGATAGTAGCCGTGTGGCCTTAAGTTCACAAGCTCTTCTTTGTATGAAGCAATCTTGGTTCCTTGACTCAACCTGCACCAGGAATGTTTAGCCATTCACTGGAGTAACGTTCAATTTCTACAGAGTGAGGTGCTGCCCACGTTGAAATACAAGATGGAAGAACAGCTCAGTTCTTCCCACATTTCCCACAATCTTCCCTCTTGTCCAACCAGGTCAATAATAAAATTGTTAGTCAGTGTTATCATACAAGTCAAGAGAGTTTATTATCATGTGTCCCAGATAACAGAATGAAATTCTTGCTTTACTTCAGCACAACAGATTACAGTAGGCATGAGTACAGAACATATCATATCAGTGTGTCCATATACCATTATATAAATATATACACACATCAATAAAATTAGCAGATAAAGTGCAAATATATACAGATAGTGGTCTATTATGCTATTGATTATTATATATACACACACATAAATAATCAGATAAAGTGCAATGGGCTCTTAATGTTCCGAGATTTGTTTCAGTTGTGTTTAATAGCCTGATAGCTGTGGGGAAGCAGCTATTTCTGAACCTGGACGTTGCTTCAGGCTCTTGTACCTTCTACCTGAAGGTAGCGGGGAGATGAGTGTGTGACCAGGATGGTGTGGGTCCTTGATGATACTGCCAGCATTTTTGAGGCAGCGACTGCGATAGATCCCCTCGATGGTAGGGAGGTCAGAGCCGATGGTGGACTGGGCACTGTTTACTACTTTTTGTAGTCTTTTCCGCTCCAGAGCGCTCAAGTTGCCGAACCATGCCACGATGCAACTGGTCAGCATGCTCTCTACTGTGCACCTGTAGAATTAAGAGAGAGTCCTCCTTGACAAACCGATATTCATGAGTTGCATGATGGCGTCATCAGGATCATATTGAAACAGGATTTGTTGTGGTTCAGCACTGAGACGGGACAAGCAGGAGAGCTTGAATGAGGCAGAGTGATAGCTGGAACAGTACATATACGGTGACAACAGCGACTAAAATAATAGTACCATATTATAAATGGTCTTAACTCCAGCACGGTTTCCAAGGTCAGGGAGGCACTCCCACCAGTCAAGGGGTTTAATTTCTAAGATCTGCTGCAAGGTGAGGACATGGTCATGAATAATCCTTACATCACTTTCAATTTGTTTATCTTGGTTCGGGAAGAAACAGCAGGATGTGTTACCTCTACCCAGGGCCACTAGGAGATAGTCCAGAGTTATCAAATATTAAATAACCATCTTGGACAGTGTCTGGACTTCAGTGAAGGGCCAAAATCACATCTACCGTCCTGTTCTCTACTTATTCCTTGGTGTCTGAAATATTAATGCTTGCTTTCTCCAGCTCATTTACTCCCAGGCCAGGTATCAGGGTGCAGAGGAATCTGTATGTGGAAGTATGTGTGTGTATGTATGTATGTGTGTACGTATGTGTGTTTGCATATATGTTTGCATGTATGTATGTATGTATGTATGCAAGTATGCATGTATGTGTGTATGCATGTATGTATATATGTATGCATTTGTGTATGTATGCACGTATGCACGTATGCATGTATGTGTGTATGTATGTATATATGTCAATCAATCAATCAATCAATCAACCTTTATTGTCATCTTGCAAGCAACAGTTGTACAGTGCAAAATGAAAAGACGTTTCCCAGTGAATAGCGGAGCATCGCACATGAAATTTAAAACATTTCACACATAATAACACTAAAAACAATCCAGTCCCTGATGGAACAGTATAAATAGTTAAAAGCAGGTAAAACACAACGTTAAAATACAATAAACCAATCATAAAAATGTCCGGGGCAGCTGATTTGAGTGGCCAGTGCCAGTTATTAAAGGGTCCGTGCCAGCCGCAGAATCAAGTGACTGTGAGTACAGAGTGACTGTTTAGCAGCCTCACAGCCTGTGGTAGGAAGCTGTTTAGCAGTCTTGTAGCCCGGGCTTTGATGCTTCGATATCTCTTGCTGATGGCAGGAGATCCAGGTGTATGTGGAGGGGGTGCAGTTTGTCCTTAGCAATTCTCTGAGCTTTTTTCAGACAGCGGCTCTGGAACAGTTCTTGTACCGAGGGTAGGGAGACGCTAATGATCCTCTCTGCTCCCCTCACTACCCTCTGCAGAGCCTTCCTGTCCGAGCAGTTGCAGGTGCAGTACCACGTATTTGTGCAGTACGTGAGCACAGACTCCACCGTACCCCTGTAGAAAGTCCTGAGGATGTTGGTGGGGAGTGAGGCCTGTTTTAGTTTCCTCAGGAAGTGCAGTCGCTGATGGGCCCGTTTGACGGTCCCAGTGGTGTTACTGGACCAGGTGAGGTTGTCTGTAATTTGCACACCGAGGAACTTTATGCTCTCCACTCTCTCCACTGCAGTGCCACTGATGTTGAGGGGTGTATGCTTTGGCTGCGCCCTCCTGAAGTCGACAACCATCTCCTTCGTTTTGTCGACATTTAATTCTAGATTATTTTTGCCGCACCAATGTATGTATGCATGTTTGCATGTATGTATGTGTGTATGTATGTATATATGTATGTGTATATGTGTGTATGTATGTATATATGTATATATATGTATGCATGTATGTATGTATATATGTTTGTATATATGTGTATATGTGTGTATGTATGTATGTATGTATATATGGGGAAGCAGCTATTTCTGAACCTGGACGTTGCTTCAGGCTCTTGCACCTTCTACCTCAAGGTAGAAGAGCCTACACACAAACACACATATATACATACATATATACATACATGCATACATATATACAAACACACATATACATATATATACATACATTTATACATACATACATACATGCATACATATATACACACAAATATACACATAGAAATACATACATACACACATACACATATGCATGTATGTGTGTATGTATGTATAAATGTATGCATGTATGCATGTATGTGTGTATGTATGTATGTATGTATATATGTGTGTATATATGTGTATATCTGTGGATGTATGTATGTATATATGTATGGATGTATGTATGTATATATGTATTTCTATGTGTATATTTGTGTATGTATATATGTATGCATGCATATATGTATGTATGTATGTATGTATATATGTGTGTATGTGTGTATGTATGTATATATGTATGTATATATGTATGTATGTATGTATATATGCATGTATGTATGTATATATGTATATATGTATGTATATATGTGTGTATGTATGCGTGCCATAGAATACTGCATGTCCGCCACAATCTATGTGGAAAAAGAGCTGAAGGTTTCCCCATTACATATTTCATTCCATTTTGCTGCTTGATCAAAGTGTCAGGCGTCCACCAATACAAAGTGATGTTATAAGAATCTGTGGCAGTGGCAAGTGGAATTAACACCAAGATGTTTAATATCAATATCGATGCCAGTTTAGAGCGGGGGGGGGGGTCTCCAAACTATGACCCGCGGGCCACATGCGGCCCACCGCGAGATTTCATCCGGCCCGCGTCAGCCTCTAAACACGTCCCATGCTGCGGGCTATTAGGCGGGTTCCGTGGTAGCGGACAAACCAGCAGCCTCACGTGTCCCTCCCCTCCCGTCTTTATATGACTGGCATTAAATTCTCCCCCCCCCCCCCCTCATTGACCCGACAGCTCCATGGGTAAGTTTCCTTTTCTGCCCCCAGGGCCAGTCCATCGCTTCCCTGCGTCGGGGGAGGTGAAAGCATCCTGGATCTGGGGGAGGGAGAGGGCGAGGATACCCGGCAGGGGGATGGGGGTACCTGTTCCACCACATGTTTTGTAAGGTGGGGGACAACACCCCCCCCCCCCCACACACACACACACACACACACACACACACACACACAGGGCAGGGCATGTTCTGCACATGAATGGGAGGGTCCTGAGCAGTGTTGCAGGGCAGAGGGATTTAGGAGTGCAGTGAGATCCTTCCCTGAAAATGGTCATTGGTCTTCATCTACAGGTTATTGAATACAGAGGTTGGGCTGGTGTTTTGCAGTGGAACAAGACATTGGTGAGACCACACTTAGAGTATTGTGTTCAGTTTAGGTAACCTGTTTAGACCAGTTTAGACAAGTAAAATGGATGAAGGGGAGCCAGTGGATGTAGTGTATAGACTTTCAGAAAGCATTTGATAAGGTCCCGTACGGGAGATTGGTGACTAAAATTAGAGCACATGGTATTGGGGGTAGGCTGTTGACATTGATAGAAAATTGGTTGGCAGATCGGAAGCAAACAGTAGGAGTAAACAGGTCCTTTTCAGAATGGCAGGCAGTGGTGAGTGGAGTGCCGCAAGGCTCGGTGTTTGGGCCGCAACTGTTTACCATGTACATTAATGATTTGGAAGAGAGAATTAGGAGCAAAACTAGCAGGTTTGTGGATGACCCTAAGATGGGTGGCAGTGTGAACTGTCAAGAGGATGTTGATAGGTTGCAGGGTGACCTGGACAGGTTGAGTGAGTGGGCAGATCAGATTCAGATTCAGATTCAATTTAATTGTCATTGTCAGTGTACAGTACAGAGACAACAAAATGACAGATGCCTGGCAAATGCAGTATAATCTTGATAAATGTGAGGTTATCCACTTTGGTGGCAAAAACAAAGGGGCAGATTATTATCTCAATGGAGTTAGGTTAGGTAAGGGGGAGGTGCAGCGAGAACTGGGTGTCCTTGTACTGGGTGTCACTGAAAGTTGGTGTGCAGGTACCGCAGGCAGTGAAGAAAGCTAATGGAATGTTTGCCTTCATAACAAGAGGATTTCAGTATAGGAGTAGAGAGGTTCTTCTGCAGTTGTATAGGGCTCTGGTGAGACCACATCTGGAGTATCGGGTACAGTTTTGGTCTCCTAATTTGAGGAAGGACATCCTTGTGATTGAGGCAGTGCAGTGTAGGTTTACGAGATTGATCCCTGGGAAGGCGGGACTGTCAATATGAGGAAAGATTGAAAAGACTAGGCTTGTGTTCACTGGAGTTTAGAAGGATGAGGGGAGATCTTATGCAAACATATCAAATTATAAATGAACTGGACAAGCTAGATGCAGGAAAAATGTTCCCAATGTTGGGCGAGTCCAGAACCAGGGGCCACAGTCTTAGAATAAAGGGGAGGTCATTTAAGACTGAGGTGAGAAAAAACTTTTTCTCCCAGAGAGTTGTGAATTTATGGAATTCCCTGCCACAGAGGGCAGTGGAGGCCAAATCACTTAAGAGAGAATTAGATAGAGATCTAGGGTCTAGTGGTGTCAAGGGATATGGGGAGAAGGCAGGCAGCGGTTATTGATAGGGGACGATCAGCCATGATCACAATGAATGGCGGTGCTGGCTCGAAGGATCAAATGGCCTCCTCCTGCACTTATTTTCTATGTTTCTATATTTCTATGTAACCCTGTTGTTCAACTGGAAAGAGTGCATAGTGGATTTACAAGGATGTTGTCCATACTTGAGAGCCTGAGCTGTAGGGAATTTGAGCAGGCTGGGAATTTATTCCTAATTTGGGAACATAGAAACGTAGAAAATAGGTGCAGGAGTAGGCCATTCGGCCCTTCGAGCCTGCACCGCCATTCAATATGATCATGGCTGATCATCCAACTCAGTATCTGCCTTCTCTCCATACCCCCTGATCCCTTTAGCCACAAGGGCCACATCTAACTCCCTCTTAAATATAGCTTAACGATTAGTTAAGGAGTCTGGTAGATGTGAGAGGAAGCTGTTTTTAAGTCCGAATAGCCAGCTTTCAAGCTCCTGTATTTGCTGGTAGAAGAGAGAAAAGTGAATAGTCAAGGTGTTGGGTTCCTTAACTATATTTCCAGTCTTACTAATGCAACGTATTGTGGAGAGGATGAGAGGTGATCTTATAGAGATGTATCATGAGGGGAATAGATTGGGTAGTTCCACGGAGTCTTATACCCAGAGAATGGGAATCAGAAAACCAGAGGAGTTAGGTTTAATGTGAGAGTACAAAAATGTAATAGAAATCTGAGGGGCAACTTTTCCCACACAGAGGATGGTGGGTATATGGAATGAGTTGCTAGAGGAGGAAGTTGAGGCAGGTACTAAAGCAACATTTAAACGGTAATTTGGCATTTAAAAAATAGCAGACAATTATAATACTAGCTTAAGCTAAATGGCTCCTACAGGTACATGGATAGGAAAGTGTTAGAGGGATTTGAGCCAAATACGGGCAGGTTGGACTAGCATTGTTGGAGCATCTTGGTCAGCATCAAAGGGCCAGTTTCCATGCTGTACGTGGAGCCACTGTTAAATGAATATTTGTCATGGAGTGACGTGTTACTTGCTGCTTTCACATTACATGGAGTTGTTATTAATTTCTGCACATTGTATTTACAAAGGTTGATTTCAGTTTCCTGTTTCAGGGTTGGTGCTAGGCAAGGCAAGGCAAGGCAACTTTATTTATATAGCACATTTCATACACGAGGCAGACTCAAAGTGCTTCACATAAAAACATGTCATACAATGAAATGAAATAATAAAATGAAATAAAATAGAAGAATTAAAAGAAAATAGAAGCAAAATAAAAAATGCATAATAAAAAGTGCAAAAGTTAAAAGTGCAATGTAGTTATGATTTAGCTGAAAGCTAAAGTGAACATAAAAGTTTTCAGTCTTGTTTTAAAAGTGGTCAAAGTTGAGGCAAGTCTTAAATCTTCAGGAAGTTTATTCCAGTTATTTGTTGCATAGTAACTACATCCTGCTTTCTCATGTTTTGTATTTACTCTGGGAATCACTAACAGATTGGTTTCAGAAGATCTAGATGGCTTATATAGTGGAAGCATGTCAGTGATATACTTTGGTCCTAAACCATGTAGTGATTTATAGGTGAGCAGAAGGATTTTGAAATCAATTCTCTGACATACAGGGAGCCAATGTAAAGATTTAAGAATTGGAGTAATGTGTTCAAATTTTTTGGTCTTTGTTAGAACTCTAGCAACAGCGTTCTGAACAAGCTGTAGCTGCCTGACAGGTTTTTTTTTTGGAAAACCTGCAAGGAGACCGTTACAATAATCTAGCCTACTAGTAATAAAGGCATGTACAAGTATTTCTAAGTGTTGAGCTGACATGAGTCCTCTTAATCTTGCCTGATTGAAGAGAGCTGTTAACTATTTGCAGTATGTCTATTGCTAGGCAGTCAAAAACATTCTTAAAGAAGTTGGTAGGTAAAGCATCAAGGCAGCAGGTGGATGGCCTTAGTTGTGTCACCGTGTCCACAAGAGTTTTAGAGTCTATGACATTAAAGCATGTCATCATTGCCACGTTACTTTTGCCTAAACACGGTGGTGATCCAACTTTTTTCTTTGAAGCAGAGATATTGATGGCACATCTGATGCCTTCAATTTTATCAGTATAAAAGAATGCAAACTCATTGCATTTCTGCGTGGAATGGAGTTCAGGTGGTATTTGTGTTGGGGGGTTAGTCAGTCTGTCAACAGTTGCAAATAGGGTTTTTGCCTTATTAGTGTTGTTGTTAATGATATTGGAGAAAAATGGTTCTCTAGCACTTTTTAAGTCTAAATTGTAGGCACGGAGGCTCTCTTTACAGATGTCATGGTGAATATGAAGTTTTGTTTTCTGCCAGATGCGTTCAGCTTTCCGGCATTTTCTTTTCTGGGCTGTTACAAAAGCAGCTTTTCTCCAGGGTGCCTTTTGCTTACCAGAAATCGTTTTAACCGTAACAGGTACAATGACATCTATAACTTTCACAATGTTAGAGTTAAAGTTATCTACAAGATCATCAGCAGAACATGGGTTTAGAGGTGGTAACAAGGAGATGGCATTTTTAAAGAGTACATTAAAATGTTCATTTATATACCGTTTTTTGACAGTATTTGATTTTGTCTGTATGTCGGGAATAAAAGATATATTGAAGAAAACACAGAAGTGGTCAGACAATGAAGGATCAGTCACGAAAATATCAGAAACATTGAGACCCTTTGTGATAATCAAGTCCAGGGTGTGCCCTTTAGAATGAGTAGCATCTTTCACATGTTGAGACAGTTCAAATGTGTCTAAAATAGAAACAAAATATTTTGCACCCATGTCATTCAAATCATCAGTATGAAAATTAAAATCAACGGTTATAACTAGACAGTCAAAGTCAGTGGAGATGCTAGACAATAATTCTGTAAAGTCATCGAAAAATTAGCATAATTTAGGTGGCCTGTAAATAATTAATAGGAGAACTCTGGGGGAACATTTCAATACAACACAAAGGTATTCGAATGATGGTGCTACTCAATCAGACTCTTTTATCTCATCCATAATTGCTCTGGTGATCACAACAACATCTTTTGCTGCATCCGTCTTCATTATCTTTTATGCTCTGGGGATGTACAGAGGTACTGTGTAACCCATTATATCATGAGTTTGTGTATTATGCATCTGTACCTGACTGTGAAAGAGTGTCCGTCTGTCTTTCCAGTGCACAAGCGGCATGTACAGCTGATGGCTTTCTTTGTATTCTTCCACTACTCAGCTTCATCACTTTGTTGTCTGCATCACTCTTCTGTATTTTTGATCCAGATCTGTATCCCAATTCACATTTGGATCTGTTTATTGTCAAATACACCAGGGGGCAATGTCCATACAGGCATGAAGATATTACAACAATAAATACAAGCTCAATAGAGCAGAATGGTGCATGATTGTAATGTAATATGAAATAGTGCACAAAAAAAGAATGACAATAACAGAATGAGGTAAAGTTATGAGTAAGAGCAGCCCTGTAGGAACAATACGTTCAGGAGTCTGATAGACGTGAGAAGAAACTGTATTTAAGTCTGGATATCTGGGCTTTCAAGCCTCTGTATC
Organism: Leucoraja ocellata; assembly: GCA_036785375.1. Classification (NCBI taxonomy): domain Eukaryota; kingdom Metazoa; phylum Chordata; class Chondrichthyes; order Rajiformes; family Rajidae; genus Leucoraja; species Leucoraja ocellata. Next base: position 268,502 of record JAWMAR010001093.1, read on the forward strand.
TTCAGAAGGTAGAAAAGAGAAAAGGGAATAGTCAAGGTGACAGGATCCTTGATAATATTTCCTGTCTTACTAAAGCAACGTATCATGAAGATGAAGTGCCAAGCCTGTGTTAGACTGGGCTGTGAACACTGCCTTCTGCCGGTTCAAGTGGGGAATAGCAGAGCAGTTGATATGCCAGGCTGCGATGCATCCCATTAGAATACTTTCTGTCATGCATCTGTACTAGTTCGTGGGAACTAAATCCCCATAGACTTATTTTACCTGCAGCCAAATTACAAGAGTGTCTATATTAAAATTCTCATATCCGTCCCATTTCATTCTCAATACCAGGGAAGATCTGAAACAACTGCGATGCATTGATCTCTAAAAGCAAACTCTGTTCTGGCATGTAGTTCATATTTTCTCCGCACACGTTTTGATTTCCTTTTCTAGAATTTCCCATCGCGTACAGGATTATCGAAGGCTTTGGATTTTTATTGGTGGTAGCAATGATCGTTATATTCTCGTGGCTTACTTACATCCTGAAACAAACCTCCAAAGATCTTTTTTGATTAAGAGGAGTAAGTTTAAACAATTATGTTTGAATATTTTTGTAGATACTCTTCTCCAACTTGTATCATGTTGGAATATTTTGCTTCTTAAATTGCAGGCAGGAGCCCAACATTTTGGACGATCTCATTGTTCTTGGATGAAATATTTAATTACCTGTACGAGTTTGAAATAAAACTTGGATTTTATTATTTTGATCACTCTTATCTGGATATTGTGGATCACCAATGTCACACATTGAGCAATATATCTCCAAGACAGGATGATGTGTGGCCAGTAGGATGTTGAGGACAGTTTCCAAGAAGCTGTTCATGTCATAAATCATAGGCGCAGAATTAGGCCATTCGGCCCATCAATCATAGCTAATCTATCTCGCCCTCCTAACCCCATTCTCCTGCCTACTCCCCATAACCTGTGATATCATACTAATCAAGCATCTATCTATCTCTGCCTTAAAATATCAATTGACTTGGTTTCCATGGCCTTCTGTGCAAAGAATTCCAGATTCACCACCCTCTGACAAAATAAATTCTTCCTCACCTCCTTCTTAAATGAACAACCTTTAATTCTGAGGCTATGACCACTAATCCTAGACCCACTGTCTAGTGAATAATTCCTCTCCACACCCACTCAATCCAAGCCTTTCACTATTCGATACGTTTCAATGAGGCCCCCTCATCTTTCTAAACTCTAGCGAGTGCAGGCCCAGTGCTGTCAAACGCTCATCATAGGTTAACCCACTCATTTCTGGGATCATGCTTGCTCCTCTGGCCCCTCTCCAGAGCCAGTACACCTTCCTCCAATATAGCGCCCAAAATTGTTCTCAATATCCAAATGCGGCCTGACCAGCGCCTGATAGTGCCTCAGCATTACATCCCTGTTCTTGTCTTTCTCCATAGTAGAGCTGATGATTATTGTAATATTTCATAGTCGGCTGAATATTGAGGTAGGGTGATCTGGGAGGGATGGACATCTGTTCCAACGATGAAAGTCCAAGCCAGATGACTTCCAAGCATTTACAATTGTCCTCTGGGCTGGCCTCCTCCAGAGGGCATGGAAAATATTGTGGATATCTGAATTTACATGAATTACATTTACAGTTTTGTCGAGAGCAAGGCCAACTTGTAATCCAGTTGATCCTCACCCCAAAACATCAGCTGTCGATTGATTCTGAGCTCATCCAGCAATTTTGTTTTTGTTGCTCCTGATTCCAGCATCTACAGTCTCTTGTGCCTCCAACCTACTATCCCACTGTGGCAGCACTAATGCTTTATCCGTTTACATTCACTTTCTCCCACACAATGCACAATAGGTGAGGCATAGAAGCATTCAAAAATTAATAGGCATCAAATGGGATGCGAGTATTTGGGCCAAGAGACAGGCATGGCTGTGGTGCGCTGATGGGTTGTTTTACTGATTCTATGACTATATGTCAGTGGAATGACGACAATAAACAAACAAATGCACAGAAATTCATAAAGATCCATTACTGAAGTAACAGTGAAATATGTTTTGGGTTGTGGGGTATATGTGTAGCGAGTGCATCTACCTGCGTCACGGCCTCTAATGGAATCTCTTTGACAGAACATCGCTATGTTTTCCTGGTGTATGGAGTCCTGTCAATGTTCACTGCAGCTGCACCAATTTACAGGGCATGTTACAACAGTGAATATTGATGCTGCTGTGAACAGCACAAACCCTGATGAATACTTTGTATTGTGTAAGTCAGGCTCAGCATGTTGTGTCCAGCAGCCCAAATCTATTTAGCATTTAGCATAGTCAATGCACAATCATCCTTCACCAGACTCCTGTCCAATTCACAGAGATCTACACTCTCCCACCTGGTCCACAGATTCATCCACAGGTCTACACTCGCCCACCTGGGAGGAAGCGACGGGGCGGGGGTGGTGGAGGGGGGAGGGAGTGGGGAGGGAGTGGGGAGGGGGGGGGGGGTGGGGGGAGGGGGGGGCAGGAAGGAACGGGGAGCGGGTGGTGGAGTGGGGAGGGGGGAGTCCAATCCTCGGGGTCGCCGCCAGTGACTGGAGAAGATGCGATTATCTCTAAATTGAACACAATCCTCTAAATGTGTCCTAGCCGACGGTACATGAGCTCCCAGCGTCTGTGTTAATGCGCAGAAACGCCTCTTATTCGGGTCGCTCGGATACCAACAGTGAACGAGTGAAATGACCAGCGGGTGATCGGCGGATGGAGGTTCTGTCAGCTGGACGGAGGTGTCAGAGACACGTCGGCGACCATCGCCCCCACCCCCCCCCTCCCCCCAACCCAGGGAGTGTGAGTGAGTGTGTAAGTATGTGTGTGTGAGTGTGTGGGTGTGTGTGTGTGCGAAGGAGTGTGTGTGTGTGTGTGAGTGTGTGGGGGGTATGTGTGAGTGTGTGTGTGTGGTGAGTGTGTGGGGGTATGTGTGAGTGTGTGGGGGTATGTGTGGGGTGTGTGTGTGTGTAGGGGGGGTGAGTGTGTGGGGGTATGTGTGCGGGTGTGTGTGTGTGGGGGGGTGAGTGTGTGTGTGAGTGTGTATGTGCGGGTGAGTGTGTGTGAGGGTATGTGTGCGGGTGTGTGTGTGTGTGTGGGGGGGGTGAGTGTGTGTTTGATTGTGTATGTGCGGGTGAGTGTGTGTGTGGGGGGGGGGTATGTGTGCGTGTGTGTGTGTTTGTGTGTGTGTGTGGGGGGGGAGGGGGTGAGTGTGTGTTTGATTGTGTATGTGCGGGTGAGTGTGTGTGTGTGTGGGGGGGGGGGGGTGAGTGTGTGTTTGATTGTGTATG